>FIZR01000751.1:0-25852 GCA_900060175.1 Ferrisia virgata | reverse complement strand
ATTATTTGTTGAGTTAAAAAATTTCGGGTATTACTTATGGAACGCCCCTCGTACATTACATACAATAGAAATATCGAAAAGTAATTTTCATGGTTTCATTCATTTATTTATTTGCTACCATGTACAGAAGCCAAGCCCTAGGTAGATAACTCCTAGCTAAGCACCTCTAAATACTCCTAATAACACCCCAGTACATGCGTGTAAAGTAAGACAGTGCATTTAAATTACTTTTAATTTTGAAACAATGAGATAAATGTATTCATCTCATCGCTTTTCTTTTAAATGATATTGATAATCCAACGATTAAAAACGATCTGAATGACAACTTTTTCAACAGGCCTAACAACGAATTGATTGATACGGGGGTACTGAGGATTAAAAAAAAAGAATCTTAATAGCCAATAGCAAGTTCAAACGATTTTATAAAATACGTAATATAGTTGTATAATTTACTTGTGATACCTTTAAACTGAACTTAATCTATCTCACTTAATCAACTGTACGTACAAGACAATTTGATTTTATCGCGCGATACAACATAGTCACTTACTCTATTCTACTTCGCCATCCAAATAGTTGAGAATTTTCATCTTATCACAATTCATGACGTGTTTTTCTAAATTAATGAAATTTCCGAGTGCTCACCTACCTACCTACCTACTACCTATTAATTTAATTTGTAAAATGGAGTAGCCCTGTGTTCAACATTCATTTCAAATGTGGGCAGATAAGTTTTAAAAGAAGCGACACTTTCCTTAAAGGTGAATTCTTTTCCTTAATGAAATAACTTTTTGTAGCAGTAACCATTATTTAAAGCCACACTTATTGAATTTCTTTATTAGCGTAGCAAATATTCATTATTCACGGTCAACGACGCGCCAAATACTCAAGCTGATGGCTTGAAATACGATCTAATTTACATCAGCTCTTCGACTCATTTATTAAATTAAAAAATAACAAGAAGTTTGAAAAATCATCGGCACTTGTTACAGGGCTTGTGGAATAAACAGTTTTATAAAAGAATTAGCAAGTAGTAGCGATTTTTGAGGAATGGAAAGAAGACTGATCACTTTTGAAATAATCTTCATCACGAAAAAGTTTGCATTTGTTTTCAGTATGATATTAAGGGAGGTCATTCTTGTTTTTTTTTTGTTTTTTTTGTTTTTTTTTTGAAAATGGAAACATAATCAGGCGCAATAGTTGTAAAATGGGCTTGACGACGTGGTAAAAATTTCATCCCTTCCCCCCAACCCCCGTAGACATTTCATTCTAGCGCTATGTCCAATGGTTCAAAAATTGAAAAAAATTCAAAAGAAAATTTAAAAGAAAATCATCAGAAACATTTCTGATATGAATATTTTCCACCAAAAACCATTCTGGAATGATTTTTAAATTTATCCCTTTTTTTTAAGAGTACACAAAAAATAAAAATCGATGGAAAAATTGAAATTTTTTATTTAAGAATTGGTGTCATAAAACGAGCAAATGAGTAGCATTTTAACCAATCACCCATCTAAATTATGAAAGGCAATTTTTAACGTCTAGGTTCACCTATCTTTCAACGGTGACATGAAAAAAAAAAAAAAAAACAAAAAATGTAAAAAAGCGGCGAAATATGGACATTTTGAGAATCCATGAACAAGAGAGTTGTGGATGAAAAGTTGCTTCCAATCAGCCGGATGGATTTTAATACGTATCTATAATTTCTCAAAGACAAGTTCTTTAAAATTTCGGTTTTTCGTTGCAAAACTGGCTGTAACCAGGAATTTCTTTAGCAGGATCAAATGAACTTTCAGCGAGGGCAATAAATAGTACATAAAAATGATTTTCCCCTTGACATAAAATTACAAATTTTATTAAGATATATTGCCGGATAATTTTCTATCATTCTTCCATTAAACATTTTCAAAAAATACATTCAGTATACTTGATTCTAATTTTCTGTTCAGTCTAGAACTAAAAATTTTAAGAAATATTCAATTGCAATAAATGGTACAGCCAGAATTCTTCAAGGTGGAGTAGGGGTGGATTGGGAGTAGAGGTTGAAGATGAAAGGTAGTGGAGGAGATGTGATCTAAATTTTGCCTACGATGGTGGGAGGAACATGATATCAGAAGTACAGTTTCCCCACATCTTAATTGAAGTCCTAAATTCATTTCGAGGGGTGTTTCTCAAAAAAATTCCTTTTATGATTTTAGTACAGGCATTTTAGGTTTTAAACCGATCAGAATTCACAGAAAACGGAAATCTCGTACATAGGTACTGTGCAGTACGTATTTAAATATTCCCGAACTTCCCTAAAAATCCATGCATATTTTGTCCCCCTTTTACGGAAAAGGGGGAGGCAAGGAGTGCAAAGTTTGGTTTTCTGACAATTGCTTTTCAATTAACGCACTTACGAAAAAAAGGTTGAAACAAAAGTTGTAGAACATTAAAAAACGAACATTTTTACTTCTTCAACTTTTTTCGCTAAGAGATCGTAGGAAGGAGCTCGTGTGTTACGAAAAAAATAATTTTTAAAGATTTCTTTGAAACGCATAATAAATTCTACAAAATCTGCTGGATTCATTTTTAGTAGCATTTTTCTTGCATAGTACTTCTCACCACCTATGTAAAATAAGAAAAATGTTGGACCGTCCCTTTCTTTCGAAGTAGGTGGTGAGGGGCCAGTTCTTTAAAAAGTTGGAACTTTCCCAAGAGATGAAATCGTTAATGAGTGTAATACCGGAGTTTTTGTGGTGACGAAATTTTATCTCGATAACTATCTGAACATTGGAACCAAATAAAGCTACTAAAGAGGAGGAGGTTCAAAATTCAAAATTTGCCAAATTTTGAACTTTGGTGTTAATTTACCCAGCTCTAAAATTGTCTTAGACCTAAAAGCGCGTGCACGGATTGTAAGGAAGTTCGGGAGTATTGAAATATATATCTTTTTCTGTGTACTATTTTTTAGTTTGAATTTATAAAATGAATGAAATTGTAGGATATAATTTTTCAAAAATGGGCTGTTTTAACAATCAAAAAGTGCATTTTCAGGAGTTTTATGAGAAAAAAACAGCATAAATGTAAAACATGTTAAAGTTTTTTGGCCTTAAGGGGGGAGTCCAGACCGCCAAATCACACCCCTCTCCCGGCAGTACCTGTACACGAAATTTCCGCTTCCTATGAATTTTGATCGACTTTGGGCTATTTTTGAGCTAAAATGACCGTAATATTTTTCAGAAAATCGTAAAAAAAATCGAAAAGCGACATTTTTTTAAAACTCTCCTGAAATGGGGGGATGGGGGGGGGGAGTAATAAAAACTTTTAGTTAACAATCATTTTGAGTTTACATATGCGGAAAAATTTTTTATTCGATTTGTTGCAAATTTTTTAAAATGTTTTGAGTTAGTGGGCTGAAATTCTTACCACACTATTTTATGGTTATTTACCGTTTGCAGTTTTCCAAGAAAAAAAAAACAAAATTTGCCTCATCCTAATATCCAAATCATCGTATATGTTACATCTAAAATCTCTACAATCTTTACCTAGAGCCTTGTGAAGACACGTGCTTAGTGTAAAAAATAATGTAAACATTATTAGGCCTATAAATATTATGATAAACTTTTTTATTTGATACGTAACAATATAATCGATGTAGGCCCACGTAAATAGATAAGTATATGTATTAATCAAATCAATTATAAATCTACGCGTAGAAAGTTTTACATATGAAGACTTATTCAACATACCACCATTGATATAGGACAACATTAACGTTAGAATCCACCAAGGTAGAAATCCAAGCATTCTTCTAATTCTCTTTCATCCTATTTCTGAATTCATAATCGTGTTCTGAAAAACATGAAAAAAAAATAAAGATATTTTTAATAGGTCAGTTAATTTTTAAGAAAAATTTAGCGATGCAAAAAAATAAGTAGGTAAAAAGATAGAGAGGTAGAAGTACTTTGGAAACGGTATTAACGACTTATAAAACTTGATATAAAAAAATTTTCTCGTTATGTTGAAAGAATAGAAATTGTGAAGGTATTTTTCGAACAATAATCTCGCTTGGAATATCAAACAGACCATGACAGAAAGTTCACGGAAGTTTGTCAGAAACTGAAAAATGCCAATCGAAACGGCTATATCGTATGAATTTTCTTTCTTCAATAAAAACTAACATAAAAAGAGTTAACAGCCATTTTAAAAATTACGTTTTTTTTTTCTTTTTTTCGTTGACAACGTGAATACAAATTTTTTTGATATTTTTTCCGTTGTTAACTCAGTTGATAGAGTCTTTTTTATCCTATGAGCTACAATTTTCACCTTTCTTAAAAAAGAATTTAATATAAATTCATACTCATGTTTTTTTTTTTTTTTTTTTTTTTTGATACGAATTCGACGCTTATGCACGTACAATGGAGGTTACCTACCTATAGACTGCTACACACCGCACCGTATCAAAACACTTTATTCACTTATCAAGTAGGTAGGTACTGTTTGGTAAATGCCTATTTTTTTTTTTTTTCGTTTGGTAACATTTCGGGATTTATTATTATAATTTTTTTTTCCATCGCGATGATGGTAAATACGAACGAGGTAGGTAAACTTTTATTCTTTTTTAAAACGTCGAATGAAAAAGATTTAGGTAACCTTGATGTATGGTTGGTAGGTACTAGGTAGGTAGAGTAGGTACTACATACAAGCAATAACCGAAATATATGATGATGATTGAAAAAAGTCAAATCGTGTTTTCATGTCGTTTCAATAATAATTCTACACTGGCTTTGAAAAGCTTATTTGACTTGCACTATTTGTCAGCAGCGAAAAAGCTTCCTCGAAGCGTCATTCGATTCGTGAAATTAATACCGAACTACATGCTCACTTATTTTTTCTCAAACGAAAATCGTGATTAATGGTAAAAACACGACAGAAGCATATACCACGCATTATTCAACATTCACACCATGTACCTACGTAAATTTTTCATCTATGCATGCGTCCACCAATTCGAGCACTCATTCGTGCCCTACCAGGCTTAGAACAATGGTAAAATACTAGTTCTTCTTATTACCCTTATTCGTTTTAAATTATCCGCGCATGTACCCGCTGCCTGCCTTTACATTATACTAAAATGTACACATTATGTATTCAAAATTAAACGACATGACACTAATTTCATTATCATTGTTCGCTTGGTTTCAATTAAGTATTTTTACAGTCGCTAATACTAATTTGCGAACATATCTATCTGGCTAGTATAAGCTCCGGTATTACATACCTATGGATATACCTAGAGTAAGCACATCTACCTACATGCACGAATAAGATTACAAGATGAACTCGTTAACATCCGGACAATCAACTTTTTCTACTAGCATAAGTACAGTCAACTTAATAATTGATGTTTCTCCTTTCTAAAACTTTACATGTACCTACTACTACCCATGCTTTCCTTCTTACGTTACACAAGCGCGCGAAATTTTCTCACATATACGACGAAAGTTACATGCGGAAAATTGCAAATTATGTGCCCTTTTACTTTTACAATGTGTAAAATTTTAAATTTCTCGCATGAAACGACGCCGACGCCTCCCATACCTAACCCTACTATATACCTACATGAATTATTCAACCATCTACGCGCGTCGACCGTCGAGCCGAACTCGTATATTTAAATCTGCAAGAAAACTTCGTTACCCGGATACAAATTAAAAATTTTTTAACCAACGATAATCTTTTTCAAATATTTTCCCAACGTCAACTGAATTACATTATGAAGGAATTCTTTGAAGCGAGGAACAGAAAAAACTTTAACGACAAAAAAGCTAAATTAATAAATACCCGAGTCGAAGTAGATATATACTTGCAGCATATAAAGAAAAAAAATCGTTTGATTTTTTTTCTTCTTCACTTTACCTACTTATCACCGAAAGTGTACCTATAACTTTTAGAACTGTTATAGTTGTTTTCAAGTTTTTACTATGTATTTATTTATTATACGTATTTTTTTCATTACGCTAGTTTTCATACAAACAGCCATTAATTTCAATTTTAAATTTTTTTTACGCTTTGATTTTTCTAATGCTGAAGCTAGCAAGAATTGCCGAGATTTATAATATCAAAATGGTATAGGTATGTACCTATCTACATATTTGAAAGCCACAAGTAGATGGATGTAAAATTTTTTATTAAAAAAAATGTACTAATGTACATGTCTCGGTTGTGAATTTTTACAAGTTAAAGTGAAAACTTTATTTTTCCAAAAAGCTGTAGCGATCCTTCAAGATGAGAAGATATTGTAACTGATTTAAAACCAAAGTAAAAGAATTAATGCATTTTTTACATTCAGGGTCAGATGAAATTTAAGCAGTTGGAAAGAGCATATACAGAAATAACAAAATCGAAATTTTCACTTGCCCGAGTTGTTTTGATAAATTTTGAGTACATCTCCGTAACGAAGCCCTTGAGCGAAAAAAATGCGCTGTATTCATAATCTACAACCTCAAACCAGTTCAATAAAATTTTTAAGTCCATCACACAGTCACACACATGAAAAATTTGCGCCAAAACAACAATGCCGTGTTGTAAGATACTACTACGTACCACACATTGTAACGTACCACACATTGTAAGCAGTAGTAGCTTACAACGCGACGCGATGTTCTCCTTCTCTGGTGCAAATTGGCCTATCAGATACCTAGCGACACGTGATGTGTTGTAAGCTACTACTATTTACCACACATTGTAAGTAGTAGTAGCTCACAACGCGACACGACGTTCTTGTTCTCTGGTGCAAGTCGCAACGTGTTGTAAGCTACTTCTATTTACCACACATTGTCAGTAGTAGTAGCTCACAATGCGACACGATGTTCTTGTTCTCTGGTGCAAGTTGGCCAATTAGATAACTAGCGTCACGCAACGTGTTGTAAGATACTACTACGTACCACACATTGTAACGTACCACACATTGTAAGCAGTAGTAGCTTACAACGCGACACGATGTTCTTGTTCTCTGGTGCAAGTTGGCCAATTAGATAACTAGCGTCACGCAACGTGTTGTAAGCTACTACTATTTACCACATATTGTAACGTACCACACATTGTAAGCAGTAGTAGCTTACAACGCGACCCGATGTTCCCCTTCTCTGGTGCAAATTGGCCTATCAGATAACTCGCGGCACGCGACGTGCTGTAAGCTACTACTATTAACCACACATTGTAAGTAGTAGTAGCTCACAATGCGACACGAGGTTCTTGTTCTCTGGTGCAAGTTGGCCAATTAGATAACTAGCGTCACGCAACGTGTTGTAAGCTACTACTATTTACCACATATTGTAACGTACCACACATTGTAAGCAGTAGTAGTTTACAACGCGACGCGACGTTCTCCTTCTCTGGTGCAAATTGGCCTATCAGATAACTCGCGGCACGCGACGTGCTGTAAGCTACTACTATTAACCACACATTGTAAGTAGTAGTAGCTTACAACGCGACGCGACATTCTCGTTCTCTGGTGCAAATTGGTCTATCAGATACCTAGCGACACGCGACGTGTTGTAAGCTACTACTATTTACCACACACTGTAAGTAGTAGTAGCACTTACCACACATTGTAAGTAGTAGTAGCTTACCCATTGATGAAACTTGACTTTTCTTTGCACGTGGAGAGGGGGTGGGTAGTATGTAATATACCAATTTGCCCAGTTCGACTTACCCGTGTCTAATTTTCCGAAATTCAAGCAATAGTAAAATTTTGTGAAGAAAAGGTAAAGACGAATTGAAGGATCTTTCTACTTGTAGCAAATAATTCTGTCCTTCGGTAAAGGAAAATTCAATAGCAACAAACGTATTAGTATTCATCCGAACGCAGTGAGGAAAAATATGAAAAGAAAATGAAAATTTTAATGTTGAAAAATGTACCTTTCAAGGGTTTTGTTTGAAAGAAATTTTGTAATTTTTAAAAACTAGTGTTATAACTGATGTAATAACTATCAACTTCTGACAGAGAGAAATTGCTGAAATTTTCCTAGGAAAGTAAAAAATATGTAGCCTGGCGGGAGCGAGGACGAAAACATCGCAAAATTTTTAGGGTCAGGAGTCGGCAGATGAGTATTTTGACGTATTTTCAAACTCTAAATATGTCCTTAAACAGCCCTCCCTTTGCGCCACTGAGCGTGATTTATTCAAATTTTTAATTTACCAAAGTTTTTAGGCACAATATAATGTAAAGAATGCGGATGAAGAAAAATTTTTGGACAAAAAATTGATTTCCATATAATACCTGAAGAGCGAAAATTTTTCAGAATATTGGTACTTCGGGGCTCAAGAGTACATTCAGTTTGAGATCTTGAAATTCAATTTAGGAACTCGGTTGATATGTAAGCAGAGTTGGATCCACAAAAAAAAAAAAATGGCCAGACCACCCAGATCTGCAGTTTTGTTGAGGCCACATTGAAAATTACTGTTTTATCCCGTGTAAAAATTAATTTCGGACAAAAAAATTGCTCTGGAACCTTCCCCCTCCCCCTTCACCTACTATTGCCACTAAGTGATTGAATACCTTACCTGCAGCCTAACATCATTTTACTAGTGAGTGGGTAGGAACTGTTATTCGCTAAATTGCTTTTAAAAAAAAAGGTTGATCTTTCACGCGCAAATATTCATTTCAAATTGTGTCGAATAAATGTTTATGCACTGATTTATCGACTTTCCATCGATTATTTTTCGATTTGTCGGCTTTTTCCAAAATTTACTGTCTTTTTGCCAACTTTTGGATGATTGGGGAAGCTTTCAAATCCTCCGCCCTCCACATACGCGCCTATATTTTCGCCTTTATACTTAGCACGCGTTGTAAGGTGTAGTAGCTTACAATGTTCTTGTTCCGCTAGGAGCGCTTCGGTCATTTTTTTTGTTTTTACCTACTTAAACACCTACTTTTTATTTTTTATTTACTATAGTTAGCTTTCTGTCCGTGTCTATCCATATGATTGTTTTCTCTTTGTCCTTCTTCCTTAACCTGTTCTCCCTCTATTTTTAATGTACACAATAGTTTTTTTTTCTCGTAACGATACTCATCCTTTTTAAAATATTACACAGTCCACGTCTTTTCAGCCATTAATAGTTGAAATTATGTATTTGTAAATTTTCCATATGTAAATAAAATTATCTAGTATTTTTTAAATAATAAATTTTGAAAAATGAAAGTGTTTTTAGAAATGACTTTTACGTAATAACAGTTCTCATTTTCACCCGAACTGACCGTGAGAGGCAGTTCTGATACTTCCCTTGTTAGACTACTTATAAATTGACCTCGCTGAATTGTGTTCAGGTGTTATTTTTATTGAACACAAATTAAGAAAAAAGCTAGCAATCGTATTTTGAAAACGAAGGCCTTGAGCAAAAAAATGTTGCTCTATTCATCAAAATAATTTTAAAGTACACCGTATTTTATCAGATTCAAAAAGCTTGTAACTGGTTTTGTTCAGTTGTTTTTTGGAATGAATGAATGAAGCAACGAACACAAACCGGAAAATATGTTGTAAAACTTGTGAATTTTCCCTCATCATTTTGTGGATCTAATTTTCTCCAACATATTCCACTAATTGTAGTGGAGGGGGAGAGGATGAGTACAATATAAAGTCGGTCAAAAGCAGATTTCGGTCCCTTGTTCATTTAACAAGCTGGGCTTTTTTACAACAGTGCGAGTCTTTAAATATTCGTATCAATACCTTAACGTAATGTACACTTCAATACGTTCTATTTGCAGTAAATTTTACGAAAACCATGATTTGTATTCTTTGAAATAAATAGGTAAGTGAAGAAAAACTTGTCGGGTTTACTTTAAATGTACCGCTTCGAGTGATAGAAAAAAAGTTCAATTTGGCAAAGTACATTTCGTTAGGAAATTCACATGCTGTAGCTTGGACGATACCCTTTCATATAGGAAATTGTATTACTTAAGAAACATGTAAAAGGATGCAAGTATCTAACCAAGCTTCTTACAGTAATTTATCATTTATTGTGAAGTTTCAATACCGGCCATTGACGCTAAGTAATTGAGGAATTGCGATTATTACCAATAATCGGTGTTATTCATTTTCAATATAAAGATCATTTTCAATTTTTTATTTTTATTTTTTTTTATATTTTTCATCATCGTATTTTACGAATTCTTTCAAAAGAGGAATGCTCTTTATAACTTACGTTGGTACTTTGTACCGATGATGTAGGTAGAGAGGTACATCGTACAGAGGTACAGACACGTGCATGTTATGAACGAATTGTATCGAGACGAGCATTAATTTCATTAAATGCTTATACCATTTTTGGCATGCTGTTGAAAAGAAAAAATAACACGTATAATTTCGCAGCTTTTCTGTATATAGTAGAAATATACGCTGGTAGAATTATTTTTGATAGTGAATACAAAAGTTGAAGTTTTTTTCTGGCTTTTGCACCGTAACGGATAAATAGGTATCTAACTGGTAAAGTTTTTCAAGCGTGTAAGTAACACGAGCGAATTTAATCGCTATCTTAATGTAACTTACCATTAAAGAGAAGTCAATTTTTTAATGATTGTTTGAACGGGTTCCCAACATTTTCTACACGTATAAAGGTTTATATGATTTTCCTCACGAGGGCCCGATTTCTACCATTTCTATACACTGGATTGTTGCTACATAGAAAACTTTTTACTGACTAGTAAGTTGAAAACTTTTGATTATCTATTTCAGACTGATCGTTGTTTTACATTAATCTGTTTGTAAAATCGAAAAAACCATTAACAAATAATACGATTTCATTATCGTATCGCTATGATCACCTTGTGGTTGAAATTGTGAACAATTTTGCAACTAAAACTGATATCAAGTTGGAGTAGAGCAAATTTAAAAGTATGCATACATATTCATACCTGTACGAATAAAATTTCAT
Source organism: Ferrisia virgata (assembly GCA_900060175.1). Taxonomy (NCBI): domain Eukaryota; kingdom Metazoa; phylum Arthropoda; class Insecta; order Hemiptera; family Pseudococcidae; genus Ferrisia; species Ferrisia virgata. Next base: position 14,935 of record FIZR01000751.1, on the reverse strand, counting down.
TTTTTATGAAAGATCATTTTTCGCATTCATTTACTGTACAAACGTGGAACAATATCGGAATAATTAATACGTTATTCAAATTTTTTTCACAACTCTGAGATTTTATTTCAAAGTGTTATCATTCAGTGCCAAGATGGTTGATCGATGGCAGAAAAAAGTCGGATTATGTTAATAGTATGTAAATAATACGTAGTTGGGTATCCAAAAATCTAGATAGCATGGTACGGCAACATGTTAAAATAATTGCCTAATTGTTTCGCCGTAAATAAAAGATACGCGTAGTCCATTATCCAATCGAGAGTATTTTAGAATGTTTACCATTCATAAAATACCTACTCGCCTAAAATTAAATTGATCACATCAATCTGAATTACCGATTCAAAGTTTTTTTTTATTTTATTATTTTTTTTTCGCAAATTGATAGGTAGGTATTTGATGACCTACACAATTAAATCACGTAAACTTTTTCGGGTTTATGTTCGACATGGAACGCACGCATAGAGATTTAAAATTTTTTACCATTTTATAAAGCACTCTTGTTTCGCTTGATAAATGAGAGTACGTCATTTTGAGCGAAGACGCCGTAATACACGTAAATGGACTGAAAAACGTCAACTAGAATGAAAGATGGTTACCACTTGTGTATCGTTTCACTTGGTACTGCTTTTCTTCTTAACTGTTTGCAATTTCAGTGTAAAAAGGTCGAGTTCCGAATAAGTTAATTGATTTAAATTGTTTACCTGTACGTACGTACTTACTTACTGCGTACACGACATTTAATTATATACTTTCGATGAGGATTATGAAATATCGCGATAATTTTTAAAACATTATGCAGAAAAAAGGATCATTTCTGGCAGAAAATCGATTTTAACTTTTCGACGCTAATATGCTGTAATTAATGATACTTTTTCAACGTAAAAAAAATCAAAGCTCTAGTTTCTAGATTTTTACCAGTCTTTCTTAAATATCGAAATGGTCTTTCAAAATAATTTCTCAACCATTTTTTTTCACTTCTTTTATAGAGTTCAATAAAATTTTGGTTTTGCTCTTTACAGCTCTTTTTTGTTTTAAAACAACCACAATGTATTTTGATTTTTTTCATGGAACATTCTGGAGTGATGATAGTTAGGTATCCACGTAAATCTCTAACAAGGGAGCTATCCCAAGTGTTACACGCCGAATAAAAAATTGTTTCACAATAGTATAGAGTAGATACCAAAGAATACTTTCACAGTAAAAATTTCGGCGCTTAAGCTTGACTATGGGGGGGGGGGGAGTTAAGAAGGACTGAATTTTGAAAACCGCCCAAAAACAGTAAAAAAATTACAAAAATAAAAATTACTTGCTACTGTATGGCGCTTAGGACACATTTTCCTCCACGAATTTAGGGCCACTTATGAGTGGTGTGGTCGTCTAAATCCACGTGTAACACTGCTGGGGATGAATTTTCATCCACGGGTACACAGAAAATAGGAAACATGTAATAATTCACTAGCATATGCAGCGTTTAGAGCGCAGTTTTTTTTTTACCACAAACTATTTTCTAATCACTGTGTAACACTTCGAGAAGGAATCGTCATTTTTGCAAAGTAAAATAACTCACCACTGATACTGTGGGATGAAAATTCACTTCTGAGGTGTTATCTGCTGAGCTAGGAAACTATGCCACTCCTTGGTGGCCCATTGCACCCTGAAGGTCGTATGGTTTTTAAAATTCATTCCTCTCTAACTCCCCTCACCTCACAGTTAAGCTTTGAGCAGGGCTGGCATTTTTACTGTAGGAGTACCCATCCTTGAAAAGTGTTTTTATTTGGCATGTAATATCTAGGACAGCTCCTTTGTAAGAATTGGGGAATAATGTACTCTCAATTAAAGTTTTAAGTCTGCCCTCCCGAGATGTGTTAGATTGGATCTGTTGATTTCTCTCCACAACTAGATGCTTTGAGCTATGCTGGGCCCATAACCCAGAGGTCTGTGGATTGGAACCACGCTCTGCTACCATGTGACAAAATAGTCTTTTTTATTTTGGAGTTGACAATATATTCATAAATCGAATTATTACATTTTATTTTTAAATTAAACTTTTTAAACTACAAAACATAATACACCATAAGATCACGTTTAAAACTTTTTGAAACTTCACTCTATAACTACGTCACTCTACTTTTTATGTTACACTATAGGTGGTGCTTGCATCACACTCCACTAAAAAAATTTAAATCAGTGTTGCAATAGCAGTTGTTAAAGCACTCCCCTCACTCCTCATTATTTACTTTTTTTCACTCCACTTCCACTCCACTCTTCACTTTCATGTTGCTCTCACTCCAAAGGCTCCAGTTTCGAATAAACTTTTAATGAATTCGATCTGGCAAGATTTATAGATCGATATTAATTGTCGTGAAGGAAGAAGAGGTTGTTTCAAAAAAAAAAAAAAAATCGCTTCATGTAATTATTTAATTAGTCGAACCGGAATTTTAGATGAACACGAATTGGCGTTTGGCCGGTAACATTATACACCAAAAGCTAAGTCTTTTTTTCGAAAATGGTCTCTTTTAAAAAGCCACAACGGTCTTGTACAAATGCGTAAAGAGTTAAAATTTCATGTGGAGAGATTTTAACTCAATTATGTCATATCCAGAAATTTACTCGATTGTAGTATTTCATTTTATTTTTGCGTATCCACCATATTGAAAGGAATGCATTACTGTAGTTTCTTTTCCAACAATTCCATACCAATAGTAAAGTCTTGTGACGTTTTAAGATACCTGTATAGTGAAATTTTTCGAGTATATTCAACATTTGTAATGGGATTTTTATTTTAGTATTTTGGTGAGAAATTTTGATTCAACTTTTTTGCTGCTTTATGCCGAGAAAGTAATCACTGCCTAGGGGTTTGCTTCTTAGTCTAGAACCACCTTCGGCTTTTTTTATTCGCCTGTGCGGTTACATTTCAAAGCCTAGAGGAAAATTTTAAATATCTTCAAAAGCCATTAAATAAAAGAACATCGCAAGAACTTGAAATGTTTGAGTATGAAGTAAGTACAAATATAGCTCATTTCAAAAGATGCACGAAAAAAAAAAAAAAAAAAAAACTTTGGAAAACTGCAAGAAACGCAAACCTAAAAGAATCGAAGTAAATGTACAAAAATACAATAAGAATACTAAATTAAAAACTGCAGAAAACAGATTTCCTACGATAAGAAAAACAATACCTAGCTTTATCTGTGCGAGTGCATCTTCGTAGCTTATTTATAATATGTATTCTTTGGTTACATATCGTTTTAGATTTTTTGTGTTTTACGTGTAAGTACATATAAGAAATGTAATGCTTTGAAAGTTCGCTGCTGGCATATTTTCTCTTCAGTGAAGAGCAGATGTAACTAAAACTACCTGTGCTAAGGAAAGGTATAGGTCTAGGTATTACGTTAGTCGATATAACATGGAATTCAGATTGATATAGGTACCCAGGCTACGTATAGTCAAGCGAGCAAAATTATGTTATAAATTTTACTATATGGATTTATTTGGTGAGGGTTATGATAGGAAAAAATATTGATACGTGGCGACTGTCGAGTGAATTTTGTACGTCATGGTCACGTATCGGCTGTAAGAAAATTGGCCGAGACCCCGGGTATTGTATGTAGGCAATAGGCAGGTAGTAAGTGCCGACGAAAGCATTTACCTATAGATATACACGTTATGTAATATGTAGTAAACGCGGCTGGTGAGAATGTGCGGACGCGAAAGTTTAATCTGTAATAGCTGCACAGTGTTATTTGAAAGAGACATGTATATGGGTATGTGATTTATGAAATATGAACTATACACACACGTACGCAGTTGTTCTCGTATTCCAGTATACAATATGTGATAAATTGTACTGAGAAAAGGAATTCGTTTGGTTGCAGGTAGGTATGTACTATGTACCTACACAGTACGTACCTCTACGAGTATTTGGAAATGGTATTTCACCATAGAAAAGCGTTCAACTACAGATGATTCAATTTTTTGTGCTTTCGCTCTCAAACCCATTAAGGAAGATACTTATATCACGTGTCTAGCAAAAAGTGCATTGTACGTTTACATTTTTCTCACCATGTAATGCTAAACATCGATATCCAGGTACATTGCACACGTCGGAACTAAAAAATTCAACATACGTATGCTTACTTCACCAGTTTTTCTTTGCCATATTGATAGATAAAACCGGACTTTTGCGATACATGAATCAACTGATGGTGAAGAGTGGCGATAGGGTGATGGGCTACAGAATTCATTTTAAGGTCATAGTAATTTTTGAATTTTGAACTTGTTGGGTTTTCTTCTGAAGACCATAGGCCAATTTAAAGGGGCCGGGGGCTAAGTCCTCATAGATGTTGATTTACCACCTTCTTCCCCCCCGAAAGCTTTTCTGAGTATGATGAATATCTAACAAAAGAGTGAAAACTTTTTGAAACCAACTGAATTATAAAAAATGTTCAGAAGATTATAAAAATATTGCAATTTAGTAACATTTTCAAACAATTCTACTGAAAACCTTGTTTTTAATAAACAAATAAAAATCTTTTTTGCCTAATTCATTTAAAATATTTTTGGTATTACTAATTTTATTATAAATTAAATTTTTGAAATTAATTCTAATTTTATATTAATTAATTATTAATAAAAAACAATTTTTATTTTTAATAATAAATTATAAAAAAAGTTGAATTAAAATTTTAAATTATATATTCTATCAATAATAAAAAAAAATATAAAATTAATTATAAATATATCTTTATAATTTTTAATTAAATTAATTTAATATAAAAATATTTAATAATAAATGAATTTATTTCTGAATTATAATTTTATTTTAAATAATTATTCAATATTAAATTAATTAAAAAATAATTTTTATTATTTATATAATTAATTAAATATTATTTTTTATTAAATCTTAATTTAAAAATAAAATAAAATAAATAATTATTTATTAAATTTTTACAATAATTTATTTCTATATAAAAATTTTTAATTAATTAGCTGAAACAAAAAAATTAATAATTAAATAAAATAATAATAAATTTTTTATAAATACGTTTCCCCATATATTTACTTTGTTACGACTTATTTTTTAACTAAAAGTGACGGGCAATTTGTTGATCTCGTTTCCTGTAAATCTGCAAAATTGAAGCAAAAACTTCAAGAAATGCGAATTTTTCCGTTTAAAATCCAATTATCAGCGTATTAAACATGAAAGATCGAAAATGACCTTGAATCGAATATCAGTCATGTCTAAAAGTTGAGAAAATGATTGAGAAGGGCAAAAATTGTCAAGGCTAACGAAAGCGAGGGTGGGCCCTAGTGCACAAATTTTTGCAATCTGAACTCTTCTGAAAATCTTTTTCAATTAATTTTCCACAAAATGAGATTTTTATCTGCATCATTCCGGTTATCCTCAACAAGAGTAGGGTAAAAACCTATGTCAACCTATGGCGGTAGATGGAGAGGGGAGTATCAATGAAACCCGTTTTCAGGTCCTACAAGATCAGTTGGACCATTTTTGGTCATGTCAGATATTTTTTTAATTTTTATCCCTCCCCTTCCCCGCACAAAACTAAAAATCATTTTCTCGCGATCAGATCGAAACCGATCAAGATCAATTAAATTTAGATAGAAAGCTCGGATTGGTGACGGATTTGATATTTTCGATAACTTGGATGAGTAGGATGCTGAGGAGCAATATGAAAACAATCGTTCATTGTTAAACCAATCGACAGAGAATCGAAAATCCTATAACATATCGAAAAATCAGCCTAGCAGGTCAATTAGAAACGAAGATATGCGGGAGGGGGTCACCATTTTGACTATGAAAAAAGATAACATTTTCAATTGTTTCAGTTTTTTGTGGATAACTTCTGAAAAAGCTATTATGAGCACTCCTCTGAAAATCATTAAAATAAGTAGCAGTGCACCTCCCACAGCATGGTCTGAGCAGAAACCTTATGGGCCTTTTCGAGGTTTCAACTTTTCAGGCGCATTGCAGCCCCCTTCTCCCCATCCCGAAACAATGGGTTTTTGAGCGGGTTTTTTAATTTTTTGAATAATTGAGTTGGGTCGTTGAAATTTGACATGTAAATTTCGTAAGGGTACTAGGAATGCCTTTAGGGGGTTTCAGCTATTCCCTTCAATATCTACCCGCACTCCTACCACTGAACAAGAAAAAATATCGCAGAGCATCTTTTTATTTTATGAATGGACAATTCTGCTGTGTATTTTACTTTACGAAAATCCAACTCGAAAAACAACGCATTGTGATAGTCTTTTTTATTTAGTTTTATAACAAAATATTTTTTTTAAATACTGCTCCAGCAATGTGAAGGTAAAAATATTACGAAAAATTCAAAACGAGAAGTTGAAAAAGAATCATTGAAATGTTTACTTTTTTTTCGAAGAAAAATTAGAATATCGAGTACGTACTTGGATGTTTCAAAGCGATGAGCATAAGCGCCTTCATTACATGCAGCACATAAGCGTGCCAAATCACATGTACCAAAAGAAAAATGAATTTTGGACACTTAAGCTCTCTGAGCAAGCATCGTTTTCAAAAAAAGTGTTTTTCTTTTTCTCACATGAAAGATATATGAAAGACATTCACATTTTGGTTAAAGCGCTGATAAATCTTTTATTGGTATCTTTATCGGGTTTTTGTGTTTCTAAGTAACGCTTCATGAGATGTTATAGCTGTGAGTGAAAATATATTGAAAAACGGGTATAAATTGAATTACGTCGTCAGCGTCGATAATCTTACAATAATATTATCGCATTTGAAATACTCCATCTCGAAGCCTATTCAAAGTAAAATAGGATTCTAAGTAACAAAAAGAAACATTCCTCTGGTAGACTGAGCCATTGGTATTTACACGAATGTAAAACATGATTTTATGCAATATACTTACTTTCAGCAATCTAAAAGGTGCATTTTAATGGCAACAAAGCGATGAGCTTATCTCCATTGAGATTTTTAAAATTTTGAAGTTACTTCTCTCCTAAAATAGGTGCCTATTGAGAAAATTTGTTTTGTAAAGGAAAATACAAAAAGAAAATAGGCTGTGTGTGTGTGGGTTATTACACCTCGTGCAAACCTGCTTTGTTCAAGTCAGTAGGAACGTACGTACTACCTTAATTTTATTCCTATCCATTTATTTTTAATCGAGTGGTATCAAAGAAAATGAAATGGAATGCCTATAATTTAGACTAAATTTTAAGCAAAAAGGTCAAATAAAATGATTATGTGAAGAAATTGCTTTCCAGTTTACATTATACCTACTGACACGTACTTGGTTTGTGAAATATCTATTAAGTTTAATTACCAACCTTGGTTTATAAGTTGAAAAGGTGCGTAAAAGTTGAAGATTCAAATTTGTTAATTGAAGAAAGGTAATACGAGTGCACACGTACTTTGAAATTACGGCAACAATATTTCTACAGAAAAAAAGATGAAAGGTGTAGATAGTTTGTATCAAAAGCATTATTCGAGCTAAAATATAATTATTTGTACTCGCAATTGTTATTTATTTGAGAAATGACTTTAAAAATGAAAAGGTATATTTTCAGTAGATTAGGTACATATATGTTTTATTCTGTTACTTTAGTTCAACGTTAAAATTAAAACGATCGGAGCGGAAATAAATCTTTTATATGTCAATGTATTGTTCTATAATAAATATACTTGACAATTTTCACTTCATGAAAATAAGCTAATAAACTTTTACTCACATTATAACTGCCCAAGAGACCCCCCTCTCAACAATTCTTTTCAACAAAGCCTTGGAAGAAATATTTCGCCAAACTAACTGGAACAAAAAAGGAATTACAATCAACGGTGAGCAACTGAACAACTCACGCTTTGCTGACGACGTAGTGCTTATATCCAACGACCTATCAGAACTCAAAACAATGATTACAGAACTGGACAGAATTGGTAAAAGAGCAAGGCTGAACATTAACGTAACTAAAACCGAAGTACTAACTAGGGAAAAATCTGATAGGCCTACTTTAAAAATAGATAACAAAGAAATAGAAATCGTGAACGAAACTATTTACCTAGGTCAACTAGTAATTTTAGATAGCAGAATGGAAAAATAAATTAACCGAAGAATTACAGTAGCCTGGAAAAAATACTGGTCCTTAAAAAACATCCTAAAAGGTCCTTTTCAAAATTCCCTAAAAAGTAAAATATTTAATTCCTGCTTTATTCCTTCTCTCTCATACGGTTGTCAAACATGGTTCCCAACTAATAAAAAAGAAAACAGACTAACCACCACGCAGAACTCTATAGAACAATCAAATTTCAATTTTATTTGTGATTTTTTGAAAATTTTTGAACTTTGGATTAGTATTGAAAGTTGGAAACATTGAGATAATTTTCAGGTACTTTTGAGACTATTGGGAAGCTGCTGTTTGCAGATTTTTGAAAAAAACAAAATTTGGATCATCCTTATAGTGCATTGTACTCAACATTACTAAACTAGAAGAAGTTGCAGAAAGCCAATTTTCGCGTCGGCGCCAGGGTTCGTTTCCCTCTTTACCGCACCACGGCTGGTGACGTCACGAGGGGGAGTAGAATACACTCCACAAATGGAGGATATTAGATTTTTTTGAGGTTTTTGAATTTTATATCAAAGACGACGAACTTGATAGAAATTTTTATGGAACCAATTTTTTAGAACACATTAAATTGCACCTAATGAAAAAAATTTTGATTGTACAGCATTTTTGGTAAAAAAAAAAATATAACTTTTTCCATTAGATTTTAGTGCTTTACGTATCATTTTTTATTTTTTCAAGCGTAACAAAAATTTCGAGATTTATTAGTTTTTTTTTTTAGCGAAGGACCAATTTTTTAGAATATATTAAATTACACTTAATTGAAAAAAATTAATTTATGAATAAAAATTCACGATTTTAGCGGTTTACAGCATTTTTAGTGAAAAAAAAAAAGATAACTTCTTCCATTAGATTTTAATTCAATACTACATAATTATTTGAAATATATTCAAAAAAATTTAATTTTTTTCTTCAATTTATAGCATTTTTAATTCTTTACAATGTTTGTTCTCTTCAAAAATTCGAAAGCCTCGATTTTATGTACAAAAAATTGAAAAAACTATATAAATAATAACATTTCGCCACTTGACCCATGTAAAGAAACAATTACCTATTCCATCCCGTGACGTCACAACAGTCGATGGGTGAGTTTACCTACTTACTGGTTTCTGCGGAACCTCTTCTGGTGTAGTAATGTTGCATTGTACTCCAGGCTGATACCGACAAAAATCTCTCAAACTTTGTCAATAGGGTTAGCTTGGCAGAGGATTAAATATATATAAATGTGCATGACCTAAGATAAAAATTCAGCTATGGCTAAAATTTGAAAAAGGGGTATTGAGGAGCAATTAAGCATGTACATTCAGTAGGTGTCCTAGATTGGCATTATTGCGCCCCTTTCGAGTTTTTCCCACGCTTATCTCCTCCAAATTGAGCTGAGTGGTTGAAATTTGGCATGTAGAGTCCTATACATGTGCTTTTTAAGAATTTGAATTTTTATCACTCTAGCACTTCCTTACAACCTCGAAAGGGTTGTTTTTTTGGGGTAGTTTTGCTATTTTTCAAATTTATCCCTCACATGGCTCTCTTCCAAATTAAGTTGAGGGGTAGATATTTAGCATACAAAATTAGTAAAGGGTCTTAGATGTGTGTTATCAACTGTTCATTTTAAAATCAATATTTTCTGCCATCACTGGTATTATCCAAATTGGTCTTTTTCAGGTTGATAAAAACTAATTACGATTGCTCGCATCTAATTTAAAAATGATGTGAGTAGAAAATAGGTACATACGTATAACCAATGTAGAAACAAGGTACCTACATATTAGTACCTACATTTTGTTTAAAATTATTACGAATGTAATTTTTATTCTGTGCATTGCATCAGTGTAAGCGTTTACAGAGACGCATTAAGGTACAACAAGTACCCACGCTAAGGTGTATACGAGTACAAGAGTACAATATAAACTATCGTTGGATTTCGCTATTTTTCCGCTGAAAGTGTCTTGAAGCTTTAAACAATTACAGTTTTCACGCGTTTGTTCTGAACTTAATTAACTTACTAGTGTTGTTGCCATAAACGGCCTCAAACAACAAGCACTTGCTGGAAACTCGTTTAATTATAGTTTATAAGTGTTAACTGACTCTATCGCTTTTCTCTCGAGTCAAAAGTCTATGCTACATCCTTTTCTCATATATATATATATATATATACACACTTTTTTATGTTCGTTTTTTCGTATTTTTCCGCAAGTAGCATTATCGAAAGGCGAAGCTTTTAACGTTAGCGTTATCGTTTTCTTACAATACTGTTTTCAGATGTTATAACCGTTTCAGAAATTAATCTTCTTTGCGGTTTCTATATATGTGGTATAAAATGGCAGAAAAAGTTAATAGCCGTTTGATAGGCGGTTTCTTTGTCATTTTGAAACATTTAATGTGAAAAAATAGATTATCAGAGTTGGAAAACAAGGCTGATTCGCGATCAAGTACTACTACGTTCGCTATCAACTTCCATATACTGTATCTATACTTGAAATTAGCGCAAACATTTTACGAAAAGTTTTACCGCCGTAAACATATGTGCAAAATGTGGAATATCTTTTAGACTTACTTTTCTAAATCCGATTTTCTCATTTTCTCAAAACAGATGGGTACTGCTCTACTACAGTAGGTAAGTATATATGTAGGTATCATGTGTAAATAAGTATATTAAAAAAAAAAAAAAAAAAAAAAAAAAAAAAATACCTAAGTATATCTGCGCACTGGTTTAGGGTTGATAGGTAAGTAGGTAGCTGAAACCTATATTTCAGATTTATTTTTAACGAAAAAGATATGCTTTTGGAAGATTGAATGCGTTGAAGAAGACTAAAATCATTGTAGGAGTAAAGTTGAATAAATACAATTGAACATAACCACAGAGCAGATTTTATTTAGATATGTACTTTACTTATACCTATTAATGCATTTTAGAGGTCGATCTACAGTACTTAATTTAATATCGATTTTAATCCCTTCTCAGATGTTATATTGAAGTAGTCTCTCTACTCTTCATCGTGTAATCTAAATTGACTTGAAAATTTAATGGTCATTTATCAATTTATCAATTTTTGTGTCTTTCAGTATGAATCATTTTCCTGTTTCACAAGATGTTATTTTTTTTTCACTTTATACGTATACGCTACCTACATGTAGGTATAAGAAATTTTTTATTTTCAAATTAACATTAGCAGCTCACCATACTGGCGGATGCATGAATGAAAAGGAGGAAGCCATTGGCGTGCCGGCATCAGTTATGATGCTCAAAGTCACGAGTATTACATGAAATAATCGTATTTGCATTTTATATTTTAAAAATTGAAACTCATTACATTACTTACGTAAATTGTATTTCATCTACAGCTGGGTTGGAGAGTGACGTAGCCAGAAATCACTCAAAACAGAGGATTTCCACATTTTTTGGGTACAATTTTTTGGGCCTGAATTTACAAAAATTTTGAGGGCGAAATTTTGAAAAAATGAACTCCTTAACGATCAAATAGGGCACCAATTTGAAGGGGAGTTATGCGAGAAACAAACTCTAAAAATTGGAAAAATCTACCAAAAAAACTATATTTTTAGGGTTGTACGAACTGCGATGGGGCTGAAAAGTCGAACCTCCAAAAGGAACATCTAGGGTCCATACTAAATGTACATACTTAATTTCAAGTTCTTAGCTCAATTTGGAGGCGAGTTATGCGAAAAATAAACTCAAAAAATAAGAGAAATCGACAAAAAAAACCACATTTTTTGAACTGTGAGGGGGTGGAATGGAGCTGAAAAGTCGGGACCCCCACAAGGCACATTTAGAGCCTCTATCACACGTACATACCAAATTTAAACTTTTTAGTTCAATTTGGAGGGGAGATAGGGGTGGAATAGCCCTTTTTCTAGGTCAAAAAAAGGATAAAACCCTGATATCTCCTCTCTTAATAGATCTAGGGCATTGATTTTTGAATACGTTTCACAAATTTAGATTCTCTATCGGTTGAGTCAAAAAGAAACAATTTTTACGTTTTTGGCCCCTCAGCACTCCTTCCCCCAAATTGGGGCATAACTGAATTTTGACCCAAGGCCATCCCCACTCTTATATATGATTTGCCATCAAATTGAGCCGATTAACCGAATTGGAACGATTTTGATCAGTATCAAGCGAAGTACGTGATTTTAGTGCTTGAAGAGAAAAAAATAAAATAAATATTTGACGTGGCCAAAAATGGTCGTAATGGTCTTCTGCAACCTCAGAATGGATTTTGTTGATATTCTTAGAGGTCGATGGATTGTAATAGACTGGTTTTCATTGACTATATGACAGAAAATCAGGCTAATAAAAAGGACTATTTTGTCACATGGTAGCAGAGCATGGTTCCAATCCACAGATCTCAGGTTTATAGGCTCAACACAGCACAAAGCATCTTACAGTGGAGAGAAGTCAGCGAATCCAACGAGCACTTTTTGGGAGGGGAGGTTTAAAATTTTGATTGAGTTTATATGCAGAATAATTTTTCACGGATGTGTAGAGTACCAAAAAATACTTCTACGGTAAGAATGTTTGCCCTGTCCCAAGTTTAACTACCGTGGGAAGGGGGTTTGTATAGAGAGAATTGAATTTTGAAAACCATCTAAAAACAATGAAAAAATAACGAAAATCGAAAGAACTTGCTACCATACGGCCTTTAGGACGCAATTCTTTTGTCAAGAACTATGTTGGGTATGGGCCACCAATAATTTTTTCCCGAAGTATCACACAGCGATCAGAAGAGTCGTTCGTGGTAAAAAGAAATGATTCCACAAAAAAAAAAACGAGTCAATGCATATTTTTAAACTCAGAATAAACACATTTTTAAAGCTGAAAACTGTATCATCTCAAAAAAAAAAAAAAAAAAACGAATTTGAAAAATGTAATGATTGTAAATAACATTCGTTTCATGCAGACACTAAGGACTCACCTACTCGGTCCTTTCCCTGTAGCATGATTTTTCATCATCGTTTACAGCATGCGTAATTCACTTCTCATTAAATCCGAGTAGTACATCTTGTGCCTAGTACTTATCAAGACAAATCTAACCATACTAATATGTCAATTTCGAAAAAATTTGAACTTTTTCGGTTCTTTCTATGGACCTTTTATACGGTAAAGTGGTTTTTATCTCTTGTGGTCCTTTTACATTACTTTGCAGTTCCAAAAAATGTAGACTTTTGGATAGCTTAGCTTTTTCGAGTTTTTATGAGACTTGTATCGCCTCTAAAATAATCTAGAAAAAGTATTTAGAATAATAATAAACCTACTAGAAATTTACTTTTTTACAATTCTCAGTTTCTTCTATTTTTTTATTTACATTACCTATCTAAATGCGTTATATCTCGAAATACTATTTCAATAAATCACGTAATTATGTACCAAGATTTACTCAAAGTCAAAAGTACAATTTTACAACGTAAAATCCAGAGTCGCTGCAAAAATCTATGATAGAGCTAAAGATATGATTATAATTATCCCAGCATCAAAGCCATTGAATAGATATAGAAATAACGTTGGAATTTAATTTTACCGCTTTAGCACGATCATCGAATTAAAATTAAAACCTCGTAGCGAAATTATATTAACTTGTAAAATACGGTTCAAGTCGTAAAGAAAAACAGTACCCACCTACCTATACTTAGGTAGGTACTGTTCAACTATGAACCTACTCAGTCGAATCAATATAACTTTCAGTCCTTTGAAAAATTTTATGTAAATAGCGGTCGACACGACGGTGTGAAAAAAGAAGAGGTTATGGTAGGCCTACCTAATTTGCCTAATTTTACGCGATACCTAAGTGAATAATGAAATAAAATACCTACATTTTGCTAGTCTTTGTTCGTACTTTTCATTCCATTTAAATTTACTCAAATTACTCGAATGTTTTTATTCTCTTAATTACCTACTTACTCAGTTATTAAATCAAGAGGTACGTTTTTTTTTTTTAGTTTTTTGTACTGTATAAATTTTTTCATTCTTACACGTGGGTGTTTTTGTGATGAAAGAAATGTTGATGTCACAATAAGGAAATGCCACGAAATAAGGGTTGCCAATATCCTACCTTAATAAGCATAAGAAGATTGACGTTGTTTACAGTACTAGTGAAGGATGATTGTGACCTCACTACACAACTTTTTTTATTCCTAGCCCAAAGATGGGGTGGAGCGGAGCTATGGATCTTCAAAATAGGGCTATTTTCGAAAAAGTGCGAGTTTCATGATTCACATTCACTATGAAAATTGGCATTGAGGTTTTTCATCACCCCTGAAGCCAGAACAACTATTGGCATTATGATTCAAAGCCTCTTTTAAACACCTACCAGAAGTGGTTTAGCCAGGAATGGCTCTGTACTATTTTTGGGTCCGAATTTATAAAAATAAATTAATTGGTAGGTCAGAGCAAAGCAAGGGCAAAATTTTGAAAAAATGAACTTTTTTTAACGATCAAAAAGTGCATTTTTAGAAGTTTAAAGAGAAAACATTAATTGAAATGCAAAAATTTTTCAAGTTTTTCGGTCTCAAGGAAGAGTCTAGACCTCCAATCCCCTGGCTCTACGCTACTGCCTATCACGGGTTTGAAAAGTGACTGGTCATCAGAATCGTGCTTTTTTATTCCTTTAAAAAAATATAATTAGAGGGCCTATACCTCAAATGACCTATGCAGTACGTAACCAAAATTTGTTCAAGCTAACTTATTACGCAGGTCTATGCTACCAGAAGTTAAGGGCACATTTTTTTTTTTTTTTTTTTTTAAAAAAAAAAATCCCCGCACTTTTGGAAA
>FIZR01000750.1:0-17345 GCA_900060175.1 Ferrisia virgata | reverse complement strand
AATTTTCAGTTTTGGTGAAAATTCAAAAAAGTATAAGAAATGGAAGTGACCTATCGATATTTACTAATTCGAGAACGCTGATTATAATCGAAAACTTGATGCCCTTTTCTACCAAAACTTAAAATATTGAGTTCCAATATTTTTATAATCTCTGATTCTACACTTCATCTCTATCATAGAAAAAAATTATTATAAAAATTACCATCACTTTTGTATTTTTACTTTTCCATATTAGTTTAGTATTATTTTCAAAAACAAGCTACCAAATAACCTGAATAGAAATACAACTACTCAACTATACACATGAACAGCTTCGTATTATGTTTGTGTAATGTTCGTTTACTTGTCTGTACAATTTCACTTACGTTTTTCATCGTTTTAACAAATTGCTATCGTAAGTATTTCGTTTACGATCGTTTCATTGATTATTTTTCTTCATTAACTGGTCGTAAAAATTTCAATTTTTCAATCATCATAAAAACGCGTTTGATTCGCTTCAATTAGTGTTATAGTCGGACGCGTAATTATAAATTTTATTCCCAATTTTTCAACTACACAATCAGTACTTATAATTCAAATAAACATTCCAGCAAATAAGCGTGCGAAAAATAAAACATAATTTATGGCATTGAACCAAGAATTCGAGATTCTAAGAACCAATGTAGATTTATCGATACATGAAAACAAATTTCATACGAAAACTCGCATTTATACAGAATTCTTTTTCCAACTGGCTCTCTTCTTGTACTTCTCAATGCGGTTTATGGAGGCAAAGCAGGTGCTCGGATGTTGAACTTTTGTTTCCAATTAAAATAGGGGAGGGAATATGTATCAAAGTTTGGGCGAAGCAAAGGAGGAATTTTTAATAAAAAAATAGATATTAAATGAAAAAAGGTGCAATTCTCGTGGCATCAATTTAACAAATTTTATGTATAGAAAAAAAAAAGGTGCATAGTAGAATTAACTCAAAATGATATCGATAGATAAGTTAGGTAAATCCGCCTAAGAGCTGTAATTTGAAATTAATCAATGGAATTTGGTTCTGATGGTCGGAAAACCTCGTGATAAAAATTTTGGACTCTTATTCTCCTTTCTACTTCTTGTTATGGGCCAAAACGTTACCTTCTTTAGCATAGGCATTAGGAATTTTTATTTTGGAAAATTTTCAACAGATTTTTTTTTTTAACTTGCGTGGGTGGTAGACTATACTAAAGGGTAGGGAAACGGCTGGTTTGAAAACATTTTTCGATAACTTTTTTTAGCCGAAACGCGGGTTTGAAAACTTCAAATCTGGTTTCATACATTAAATTTCAGGGAGACAACTCTGAAAAAATTTCATTTTATGCAACTATAGTTTCAGAATTAGAAAATTTTTGGAATGTTACTTTTTTCAATACATAGAAAAACTACACCAGAAGCCCCGAGTAGTTATCCAACACAAATTAGTAGTACCTTAGTACTTGGCTTACTACTGACCAGTAGTGTTTCATCATACAGTAGTAGTACTTTAGTAGATATTTATCACTGTGATGTGGATTACACACAGTAATATTTTTACTACTCAATGTTCTACATGAGATAATTTTAATACTGTTAGAAGTGTGTCACAAAAATGTACATAAAGTTTTACTTTACTACACCATTTAAAAATCCAAGTAATGAACTACACTATTAGATGTGGAAGGTAGTAAAATGCACCAGTGGTAAATATAGGCACATTCCAAGTAGTATTTACACTTTATAAGTATTAAAATTATACAGAACACTCAGTGTTAGCAATGAGTGTGGTTTCCTAGTCCAATTTTGCCAGTGGTAACACACCACTACAACTAGATGGTGTGATTTTTGAGTAGCAATATAACATTGCAAGTTATTTTGCTATAGCAACAAATACATTGCAAAGGCAGTTGATAAATCTAATAATAGGTAGATGTTGTGAACCTAACGAAACGCACTAGGATAATTGTTTTGGCTGGGCTTTTTTTGGAATTTTGAGTTCAAAGTTCTTAAAACGCCATAACTCAGCGAAAAGTAGTTAAAAAATAGGAAAAAAGTTTTTGAGGTTCGTATCTTTAAAAACAGGAAATTTTTCGTTAAATTTGGTAAAAAAAAAACGAAAAAATTAAGAATTTTAGTCATTTAAATTCAACCGAAAACCCTTGCATCAGTTTAAAAATCTGTTTACGAAAATGGCCAGATCAAACTAACTAACAAGTACAAAGTAAACCATTCCGTGATATAATATGCTCACTAAGATCCATCAAACATGGTTAAAAATGGACCAGAAGCTTTATAACCACAGATAAATATACAAAGTAAACTTTAAAAAAAAAAAAACTGATAAGCCTATCACTTCTTTACCCACTTAACATTATTTACATTTTATTTTAAAGGTAAACTAACATCTAAAGGCAAAAATGAGTAGGTTCACGAATGGTTGAAATATTAATACAAATACTTTTTGAACATCTGTAACACAATAATATGAAACAAACATACATGGAGGATGCAATTCGATTGAAAACAAACAGCTAGCCATAGCCGTCTGCCGACTATTTCGTTATCGTTATAAAAGGAGCAGACATAAAAAGCAACGAGAAGGAAAAGAGGAAAGAAAAAAAAAAGAAAAGGAAGTAAAAATGAAGAATCGAAATGTATTCTTTGGTTGTTTGCATTTGCAGAACATCGAGCTTTTGTTACGAGAATAAAACGGTGTTACGTATTATTTATTTGGTCTTTCGGTATAAAGAAAAGCTCTTTTGATGAAAATACCATTCACTTAAAACTTTTCAATACGATTTATTTACTTGAATAGGCAGAGAAAATGCATGCATTCGAAATAAATTGATAACACATATCCACATCCTCCGCATACGTCTCCTTATAGTCTTGTGTCTTTCCATATACTTAATACGTACCTAATACTTATTACGTGGATCGAAATGGCTAATACGTAATTTTACGAGTGTTCGCCCCCTTGTCCTTTTCCTCTTCCATTCCTTCACATATAGCGCGACCTTAGAACAATACGTCTTTAATTGGAACCTAATGGTTTTCATTTAATTGAATTTCATTCATATATTACAAACGTGTTTCTATCTTAGACTATATTGTATTAGACGTAGGTACAATTAAGTAGGTATTTTAAGGTTAGATTGCGTGATTCTCGACGTACTTATGAGTAGGCTATTTAGTATTTTAATTTCGACAAATCATTAAGAATTTTTATTCGTGTGAAAAACATAATGTGTTTGCACTTTGAAAAGTTTGACCAATAAGAACGATTTTTCCCATTCACTTTGAAGCACTGAGTGAAGTTGACCTAATCAAGATATAAAAGATTTTAGTAAGAAAAAATATCTATCTACTAACGTTACGTAACTTTTGGAACAATATAAGATAAATTTTTTATAAAAATATCGAAATACGAGCTATCTTTAAAGTGAAACCTGCGGTGATACTGAATACGCTAGACAGCACATTATTTCATCGACCGTACAATTTTATGATAGCTTAAGCAATTTTAAAATATGCGAAGAAACATTAAGGTGATAGGTAGAATGGATACAGATGTGATAAAAATGATTCCAACGAGCATGAAATCATTAATCGTCGAATAATTATCGATGATTTACAGTCACCATATCGCGAGTTTTGAAAATAAAAATTTTCAAAATGAAAGTTTTCAGTATCGGTTTGCTGGTAACATTTACAAGTGAGTATTACTTTATTATCAGTCATCATAAAAGGTACAGAATAGATTTAATATATTTCTATCGCTGTTTAAATTACTAGGTATAGTTTTAGCGATATTTCAAAAAACGATTTCACAATCTTCCGACGACTTTCCTGGCATTGACGAGGATTACACAGCATTAGCAATCCGCATATCCATCAATACATTTCGTACAAAAAAATGGAACGTTAATGTGAAAATATATACCAGAAAGTAAATTAGAACCTAATATGAATTCAAGATTGCATGAATCAGAGGAATATATCAAGTAAGAAGCATGTATGTGAACTGTTTCATAGAACAACTCAGTCTCCGATAGAACTCGTAGTACCAACAACAAATTATTCGTCATTGTATAAAATTAAATGGAATAAGAAACTGGTTATTATCATCCACGGATACCTATCTTATGGCAATGCGAAATGGGTAACGTTGTTAGGAAAAAGCTACCTTAAACGTGTATGTAATAATCGTGTTCGATACTTGAACAATGTAAAGAAATTCCTCTTCTTGAGATAATCACTGGAACGTTAATTTACAGCAAGATGTCAACGTATTGATTGTTGATTGGTCTGATGGTGCGCTGACAGCGAGCTATATGGATGCACTTCAAAATGCATGGTCCACGTATAAAACAATTACCACGTACGTACCCCTAGTTGAATATGTGCCAATTTTTTCAAACAATAGATTTGGGTGATGATTTTTTTTTAAAGAAAATTTAAGCTATGAGATTCTGATCCTTAAAGGAATCTAGAAAATTCAATGAAAATACGGATCTGAAAATGACACTGATTTTTTCCCAACCCGTATGTACCGGGTGTTTCTCTTCAATCTCCCTTCCCTTACACCGATGAAAGGTCAACTCATTATATTTACATGTATAATGGTATATCTTCAAAATTGAAAAGACTGAGATATGCTATTTTCAAAATATCATTTTCGCCCAAACTTGTCAACTCTATCCCCAAAAGGTACATCAAGGACTCCTACTAAATCTACATACCAAATTTCAACCTCTCAGCTCAATTTGAAGGGGAATTAAACGAGGTACAAACTCAAAACACAAGAATGGCCGACCAAAAAACTACATTTTTGGACCTGTGAGGGGGTCCGATGAGGCTAACAGTAAAAGCATAAGTGGTTACTAAAATACCTGAAAATTTTTTTGAAGGCTCTAGGTTCAGTATCATCCAATCAGGGGGGGGCATCACTCCACTTTTAGTAGAGTGACCACTGTTAAATTTCAGGGATTCGGAGCGGAGTTGGAGGGACTTACACTGAAAATTTTGGAGCCAGAGCCGGAAGTACCTTTTAAAAAATTGTGGAGCTGGAGCCGAAGTCAGAGGAACTTGAACCAAAAACCTAAGTCGGAGCCGGTAGAACCAGAACTTCTCCCGCCGGATCCTCAAGTTTTTTTTCTTTTTGAACAAGATTTCGGAAGTATAAATCGTAATAAGATGATAATGATATTTCTGGAAGAGAAAGAGTTTGCAATGCACTTATATGTAGAGAGTAGGATCCGGAGAGAAGCCAATTTTTTCGAAACCGCAGCCGAAGAGACTTGAACTGAAAACCTTGTAGTCGGAACCACTTTTTAAAAATTTTGGGAGTGGAGTTGGAGCCAGAGGGACTTATTTAAAAATGGTGGAGCCAGAGTTAGAAGGACTTGAATGAAAAATCTTGAAGCCGAAGGAACCAGACCACGTTCCTCTGGATTCCTGGTAAATTTCGGGAATTTGGTATGGTTGACGAGAAAAACGTTTAGAATTTTTGAAGAGTGGTAGGCATTTGATACCTTTTATGGAGGGGGGGAAGAGGTTTTGAAGTACCACCCTCACGAGAATTCACATACAGCAATTAGTGTGTTCTTGGTGTTGATTTCATATAATTAACCCCACTGAACGCAAATATGACTTTACTTTCTAGATCTGATCAGGAAAAACGCCTCAAAGTTGGAATTCAAAAACTCCTAATTTTCGATCAAATTTGAAAAATACCCCAAAAAAGTTGTTTTTTGCATCTAGCTCAAAAATAAATAATCCGGTCGCATTTTTAATACGACATTCGGGTAGCCGTTTCACCCCCCCTCCCGGGAAAAGCTCAAAGAATAGGGGAATAAGGTTTCAGACGATGCATATTAGAACCTTTCAGAACATATTACCACAAAAAATTTCAAAGGTATCAATTTCATCCAGTTTTAATGCTGATTTTCCAGGGCTAATTCTTAACACCATGAAAAATAAAGTCATCCGTTTTGGGACCCTAGAAGATCATTACGACCATTTTTGGCTAGTTCAGATATTTATTCTTATTTTATTTATTTTTCTATCCCAGAAACTAAAAATCACTTGCTCAGCTCGATACCAACCAAAATCGATCAAATTTGAGAAATAGACTTATACTAGCAGTGGATTTGATATTGTGGAGTGGGGCTGACTGTGGTGAAAACTTGGTTCCGATACAAATATTTATTATTAATTTAGGTTTTTGAAAGAATTAATAAAACAAGTTGACCTGAAAGCTGAAGATATCCACATAATAGGACACAGTTTGGGAGCTCATATGGCCGGATCAATTGGAAGAAAGATACAAGGCATAGACAGAATAACTGGTAAAATATATATTTTTTTTAAAGTACCGGCCATATTACATACAAAATTTCGATGGCCCTGATTAAATATATCGTACTATACTGAACCAAGTTGCCTAACCAATCGATTCAATCACTAAAGGTCTGGATCCTGCTCGTCCAGGTTTTCTCGATAACCCTAAAGCACTGAATAAAACGAATGCCAAAAACGTTGATATAATTCACACAAGCTCCATGTTGGGCCTCAATAAATCTCTCGGTAAGCTTATCGTTTGGTTCTTCAATTTTCTAAAATGAATCGTAGATCGATCGTTACAAAAAATATTTGCGTACTTAAAAATTGACCATTTTTAATATTTTATTTTCAGGTCATATAGACATTTACCCGAACACTATAGACCAACAACCAGGATGTTTCCAAGTAGAAGGAATGCCAGCTCCTATCGATTCATTTATGAAACATTGGTGTTCACATAGTAGAGCCATAAGCTATTTTCTCGAATCCATTTATCACCTTTCATGTCATTTCACAGCCAGTAAAAATTTGAAACGAGCAAATAAGTAAGCAATTGCATTATCATTATAATTTTTCAGTGTCTCTTTTACTCAGTTTTAAGGCCAACTAAGTATATACCTGAACATTTCAATTTTCAGAATACTGAACACCGAAAAATTTGATGATGAGCAAGATATCACTCTAGGGCTTGATACATTCTCCAGCTCAGCGCGAGGAGACTTTTACCTAAGAACGAATGAACATTATCCATTCTGCAAGTCATTTAAATGAACATAATCCATTCTGAAAATCTGAAGAGACCCGGCAAATTAATTGAGTATGCAACAAAATTAACAATTTCTACGTAATTTTTTCATTAAAAATGATCAACTGGTTGATTTATTATGTATCAAGATCTTCTCCAAAGTAAAAAACTGACCAAAAATTTGCTTCTTCGATGTTCCCAAAAAAAAGGATTTAAGATCCACACTAAACCAAAAGTTTGCAGCCATAACAAACGAGAGAAATTTAATGTTTTCAGAGTAAAAAAGAGCCAAAATTTTCCATATCATCCTTTTTAATTGAATCTGGAAGATGATTATTGAATCTATGAGACAAAGAGTATTCCAAAATAAGAATAGGAATAGGCAAAACGCCCCTGTTTTAAAATTATGGTAAAATAAATTGAAAAACAAAAAAAAAGGAAAAATAAAAAAATAAAAAAAATTATAAAAAAATAAAAAAGTTATTTAAAAATTAAAAAATTTAAAAATTATTGAAAAACTAGAAAAATTAACCAAAAAAAAATTTAAAAATTTTAAAAATTAAAAAAATTGAAAATTAAAAAATCTTTTTTAAAAATTAGAACAGATATGTCTCAGGGCTGGAGCCATACTCTGAAAATGTGAAGTTTTTGATGTTACTCTTTCAATGTGACAGAATTAAATTTGTTTTATTTTCAATATACCATTCATTTATTTTCAAAATCAATTTTTTGAGCAGTTTTTTTTTTGTTCAACATACTACCATAGCTCATTCAATTTTGAAGTTAAGCTAAAAAATAATATGATAAAAATTGCTTATTTCGACTCCTACAACTCATTCCTATGTTTGGAAATTTATTTTAAATCTAATTTTCCAAAAGCAGCATTTATCCCTTCAATTATCACGATGGGCAGCTCATTTATCCGATGTGGGGTTTTTCAGTGAAACTTGGTTACGAATAAATTTAAAGTTTAGCCAGCTTCTCATCAACCTGCCATCTTTATTTTTCTCGTTATTACTAAAATCTTACCCACTCCGATGAAATCCAACCCCTACCTTGATATTTATTTCGACAAATGAATCACACATTCACACTGGTATACGTTAAGTTGGATATCTTCCAACTCACTACGCGACACAGGGAAGAAAAATCGTTTTCTTTCGATTCGCAGTCCGAAATAAAGGCCTTAGGCAACGATTGATATCCACCTTGCAACGATGTCACGTCTCTCGGCAATTTCACAACCAAATGAATCCTTAAAATGGAAACTTTTACCAAGAACATTACTCATTCAAAACGTACTCGACATTTAAAACGAGGATGTTTCTACCTAACAAACACATCTGACAAGTCTTTCCGAATACATCACTCCGGCGGGTTATCACAATTAATTAATCACTTCCTTATACGTATTTCGTTCGCGCCGCAGACATTACCTATCGCGCTATCATCTCTTTTCCTAAAATATAGCAGTAGATAGATAGTAGGTACTTTGCAGCGAGGTAAAACTTCTTCGCGAGCTTTTTAAACTACACCGGGTACGTACGTTTTTTTTTCTTCTTCCGATAAAAATATTACACATATCCTCTTTGACTAAATTCCACCGTAATCAATCTTACGAGCAGAAATTTTTTTTTTCAATTTTAAAGCAAGTATCGTGTTTTAAGCTGCCACAATTCATCTGTGTAGTTTAGGTAAAGTGACTTCAATCTGGTATTTTTACGTATCTTGATCACATGTTTTATTTTTTTCAAGACTTAATGATTTAAATTAAACGAATCGATAACATGAAAGCCAAAAATTCAGTTTGAAAAAAGATATCGAAAATAACATTCTATTGGTACCTACAAATTACTCAATGAAATCATTTGATATCAATGAAAACGTGAATTTTCCCTCCAGAATGAATCCCAATACGAATGGAATCATTAAGAAGACTCGTACTAGATAAATTTTCACTCATTATCATCAATAGGTCTCAGTCGCTTACAACCACATTGCACCTAAAAGAACGCGCGATCTATCAACATCACGTGCCTGTGAAGCAGCTCTTACCACAGGGTCCATTCGCGCTTCGATGATGTCAGACCATGTGGTCGGAGATCTTCCTCTCCCTGTTTTACCAGAAACCTTACCATACAGAATGTCTTTTTCGAAATTTCTGACTTATCTCCTGGTCACATGTCCAAAATATCCCAGAATGTATTTCTCGCATAAAATACTGTGCCTGATTGGCTCCAGCATTTCGTTGACAATTGAAATGTTGGTTCATCGCGCTGTCCAGGGTATCCTCAGCATTCTTTGCCAGACCCACATCTGCATATCGCAGATTAGAAATACTTTTTCCTCCAATGGAAATACCACCAGTCCAATGTTCTAGAGCCTCACTAATTATGTGCTCACCATTGAAGTTGAATGACTTTGGAAATAATGTGCATCCTTGACGCACTTTGTGTTCTACTTGAAAACCCTCAGATTCTTCATCATCAACTCTCACCACCATAAAATGGAATTCATATAGGAACTCTAACAAATCTACTATACGAGCAGGGACTCCCATCTCTCTTAAAACTTTGAAAAGCTTCTTCCAATTCGCGCAGTCAAAGGCTTTGGCATAATCTATGAAACACATCACCACAGCTATGTTGTTCTCCCTGCATTTTTCAATAATTTGCTGAATATTCATCATCTATTCCCCTGTGTCTCTTCCTAGCATAAACCCAGTTTGTTCAGGTGGAATTTGACTGCATAGATACACCTTGATCTGGTTGTTTAGGATTTGTAACATGACTTGCTGCTGTATGGAATTAGAGCGAATGTTCGATAATTACAACATAATCTTGCAGCTCTATTCTTATGCAAGGGAATCGGAACCAACTTGCGCCATTCAGTAGGCCATTTACAACTCTGCCTTATCACTCTGCAGAGTTTTCATACCGTTTTGATTCCATTTTCCCCAAGTGCCTGCCGCAATTCAGCTTCAATACCATCGCTACCAAGTGCTTTGCGGTTTTTCATCGGATTCACCCCTCCTTTACTTCATCAAGTAGGATGTTTAGCTCATCTTCAACTGTCACTTCAACTGTAGGAATCAGTTGGTTTACCTCTGATATTCCACTGTCTTAGTATAACCGCTCAAAGTATGTTTTCCAATTGCCTGGGATTCTTCTAGAATCCCACACAACTGTGCCATCATCTTTCTTGATCTCACGAGTTCTGAGTTTAAAATCTATTGCAATGTGACATATTTTCTTGTATGCTGCACTGGTCTCATTGCGATCTGCATATTCCTGTATTTCATTGCTGGATTTGTAAAGGTAGGTTTCTCTGCTTCAATGACAACACTGCTGTACTGATCTGTTCAGTAGCCTATATTCTTCGTTGTCGCCACGACATTTCGCTTACCTACACTGCTCTAAAATCAGCAGAGTGTTCTCTGTTATCCATACATGTTCTCTTTCCATAATAACTGACTCACGTGCACCAGTAATCTGGGTTTTTGATGTCTTCCCACATGGTGTTTGGGCCAGTTGTATCCGAACACGTGATATTTGTTATAGCAGCCACCTTCTTCAATTCAGCATCAGTAAGAAAAGTCCGTGCTTTCTTTTAAGTGTGACCAATACACGACTTCCACGTGTATAGTCTGCGGTTATGTTGTTGAAACCCAGTATTTGCCAGGACAAGTTGCCGTTCTACACAGAACTGGAAAAGCCTATTTTCGCGTTCATTCCTTGTTCTTAGACCATGACAATCAACTACTCTGTAGTAAGCATCACTGCTTTCAGTCTTCCAAACTTTGGTATTAAAGTCTCCCAGCACCAGTTTTATGACGCTTCTTGGTAGTGAAGCTAGTGTTTCTTCAAGGACACTGTAGAATTCTTTAATTTCTTTATCTGGTGCTGGAGTGGTTGGGGCATATGCTTGGATGACACTTATGGTGGATGGAGCTGCATCAATCCTGACAACTTCCTATACCAGGTCTTTGTATCTAGCATCTACTATGATTGCTACTCCTGCGTGGCTTCCTTTACCAGACGAAAAGATGAAGTTTCCCTCGCCTGATGTGAATTCGCCAACGGTGTTCCAGTGGGTTTCACTAATTAGTAATATCAGCAACCCTACTCTTTTCATTTCATTTTCGACTACAGCTAACTTACCTGTAGTCTTCATGCCACATAAATTCCACGTGCCTATTTTGCTATTTTGCTGATCTTCTTCGCAAAATTGAACCAATTGCTCGATGAAATCATTTGATTAATGAAAATGTGAATTTTCCTTACAAAATGAATCCCAATACAAACAAGATCATTAAAAAGACTCGCACTTGATAAATTTTCACTCGTTAGAGTCAATTTTAAGAGAACTTCCACAGATGTTATTTCTTATTTGAATTGCAACAACTAAATAGTTACATGAAAGGTGAAAAAATACAAACAACGTATCCTCATGGCATAAATATCTTTTGAAATACACGATAAATATGTATAGTACAAAATACGTATACTATGCAAATAAAGTGAGATAAACTCATCTCCAATTTCCACATTTCAACGCACGTGCATCTACAATAACCTAACCTACTCGAGTTTATATTGGATATGCATCGTTTAAAGAACATTGAAAATATTTG
The DNA here is from genome assembly GCA_900060175.1 of Ferrisia virgata. Lineage (NCBI taxonomy): Eukaryota > Metazoa > Arthropoda > Insecta > Hemiptera > Pseudococcidae > Ferrisia > Ferrisia virgata. The sequence continues at coordinate 5,622 of FIZR01000750.1, read as the reverse complement.
TACGTTTGGGAATGGAATAAGTGAAAATTTTACGCGAATATTTACGTATTTCCGGGTAAATTTTTCAACAGATGCCTCTCAGTAGCTACTCTGGTAGTCTAATTTACCTTGAATTTCATCTTTCTTTTTATGCAGATACCCTATACGTTTATTTAAATACAAATACTTTAAAATACAATATCAAAATGATACCATAATTTGTCAACAAGTATAATAAATTAGTTCAGCGATACACTAAAGATACCGCGAATATTTCACCACTTATAAATTTATAAGTAGACATAAGAAGCAAAAAATTATTAATTATAAAAATTCTCTATGCAGTGATCATTTCAGGGTTACAATTTTTAATTACATGTGACAGTATGTATGTGTAGGAGAATATTGAGTTTTAGATAAAATTTTCAGTTTTTGTAAACTTAATTCCACGAAAAATGGGAATTTTTGTACGGTAATAAATATTCATGAGATGAGAATGGCTAATAAATTACGTCCACGTAGGTGTTTACAATAACGTAATAATTCATTAGGCTTGTAATATCACGAGATTGAAAATGTAAGTAAAGTATAGGTCTGTGTATATGGCTGAGTGATCGATGATGATGTCTTTTTAGATGAATAAATTAAGTTTTCAACATGAACGAAAAGCTCTTCGACAGCAATATACTCTAAGGTGGGCTAAATTTTGCTTTTTTTGGAAATCTGCAAACGGCGGGGTCATAATAGTTACGAAGTTACCTCAAAAGAGGATGTGGTAAAAATTTCAGTCTCCTAAGGTAATTTTTTACACTTGTAAAACTTACAAAACTCACACTTAAGGTTCGAAAATTTTCAAAAATTTTCAAAATATCTGATGAACAATTTTTTTGATAATTACTCATTGCTGAAAATATTTTCATTATTTTTGTTAGGTAGTCGTCTATTCTGTTTTTTTCATTGATCAGATTAAATTTTCATGATTTACCGGAAGATAAGATAATTTGAAAATTTGAAAACTTCGCCAAAATTCGAGAAATTCCCTTCTCGACTTGAAATTTTGAAAATACAATTTTTTTTTAATGTGTACTTTCAATTTATTCATGTATTGACTCGAAATTTTGCATTGAATTTGGATACCTCCCTTATTAATTATGAAAAAGTAGTGAAAAATCGTGTTTTTTTTTGGTTTTGATTTTTTGAGCATATCGCACACAATTTCTGAACCCCAAAAAAATATACGTGATTGACGACCACCTAACAAAGATAATCAAAAAATTTCCAACCATATTTTTTTCAATTTTTTTTGAAAATTTCAAAATAAAAAAAAATTGAAAAAATGCGAACTGAAAATTTTCAAAAAAATTCTCATTTACAGTACTTCGTTACATATACCCATAATCTGTGAAAATTTCAAAAGTTTTTATCACTCTCTTCCACAGATATGGCGTGTTGAAATTTCGACATTTGGGCACGATAATTCTGGAACGGGTGGGTGCAGGGAGTGAAAATATTTTGGGGTGTTTTTAGACCATAAGTAACATTTTGTCTCAAGTTTGATCGATTTTGGTTGGTATTGAACCAAGTAAATGATTTTAATCTTGGTGAAAAAAAATAAAAATAAATATCTGATATTTAAAAAAATGGTCCTCATTGTCTTCTACGAATCCAAAAACGAATTTTTTCGTACTCCTCCCATCCCCTCCATTTTCCTTAGGTCGGTACACCATAATAGCGTGATTTCAATTAATAATATGACAGAAAATTAGGCTAAACAGGTAAAATTTTGTAGCTATAAATTAGTGTGCTAATTCGTCTGATATGAATGGATGAAAAATCATAAAGTATGCTAGAAATTGAGAAATCTGATAAAGATACATTACTTCTCGATACAACAAATTGCTTCCCCTTTTTAAAACTACATATCTCAAATTCAAGTACATGCTATCAAATTGTGCAATCAAATGAACATACATTTGAAATTCATTTCACAATTAAGAATCAAAGGAACATTCCATTATTCGACGATTACTTCGATTCTACATCCACACCTCAAGTGCTTTCTCAATAGCTCATGTTCGGGTTACTAAGAGATTAGATCAGGGCTTTTTGGAGAATACACAAAAGGCGATGCAATCGCTTAGCAAAATAATATTCGGAACTTATCTCACTATCGGTAAAATATATGGGCAGGAAGTTACCTTTAATAAATAATTACTCTGCGTATTCAAACTCGCTGAAACACTCGTTACTGTCGGCAACGTCTATCGCAGTGGAATTCAACGATGTTGTGCTACCTGTACAAGGATGAGGAAAAACTTACGCTCGTTTAACGCAGACACCAAGCTAACGATTCAGCTTATTACCAAAACCGCAATATCTCTATGGTAGGTAAAGTATAAAGCTAGGTGTGAAACGAGGAAAAGGGGGAGGGGGCAAGGGAGGTAGGCGACGCGTCTCGTACAGCTCCTTTATTAAACGAAATGCAAGCTAATCCTTTCTATCTAATTAAAATAAAATGCACAGAAGCTTTGATTCGCTTGCTTAAATGCGAGAATATCAAAGATAATACAATTTACGAATTAATGAACTGTTCACGCCGAGCTGCCGCATCGTTTTGCCGGAGGACGCGTACCACGAAGGCGTTCTATTGTTTTCGCTTTACACTTGCTTAGGTAGGTATATCTGCTACGTGGCCGTGGCCGTTTTATAAATGGAACCATTTCCTCGGTGCAATATCTTTGAATTATTTCATTCGTGGTCTCGCATTTTACACTTATTGTTTGCCAGATTTTCATCATTATTCGATGTAATTACATTTTGTTTTCGTATAATACGTCGTCATCGTCGTCGTTCGCGCAAAGTAACGCATGCCTCGGTAAGATGTTTTCATCTTCTACCTTTTCGCCTCTCTTCGCGAAACGAATAATAAAGATATTGCGTAGCTCTCAGATTAGAATATCTTTTTTCCAGCGTTATCGTTTGTTTACCTACTTGTTTGTCAACCCTTAGCCATCTACAGTATGTGCTGAATATTAAATAGTGTACAGGTGATTTGAACGATTCAGTTTGTTCTTCCAATAGAGACGTTGCCGAGCATCGGCATGAAATTAATTTTTTAACAGCTCAAAATCTGCTTCTATCGCAGCAATTTCATTTTCATCAAATTTAAGCACACTCGATACCATTTTGTTGTATTTACAAGCGTTCTTTTGTAACACCAGAATATTACAGATGATTATCTGCAGGTATCGAAGATTTTAGAAACGAATAATCGGCCCGAAGAGTGAAAATCATATGATTTCAAGTTCTGAACCGATCAAGAAAGAATAAAAAGTTTTTCGCACCACACAGAGATACTTTTGTGCCATACGAGAATATATGATCCTGCACAGGGAGGTTTTTACATAATGTGGAGGGTTTTACACCACATGAAAATACTTGATACCATATGCGGAGGTTTTTGCATAGTGTGAGGAGATTTTTGCACTACACGTTGTGGGGTTGCACCACAAAAGAAGGCTTTTGCACCATGCAATAATATTTGGTTCAATATAGTAAAGTTTTTATACCATGTGAGGAGGTTTTTGCACTGCATGGAGATAGTTTTGCACCATATGAGTAGCTTCTTGCACTACGCGGAGCATTGTGAAATAGATAGCTACATAGCATTGCAGTATATAAATAAACTTTGAATCATAATATTTATATACATATCGGTTCAGTAGTAGACCGATATCAATAGAATAATGTACACATACGATTCATATCTTTCATAATTACTATTTATCTCTAAAGCGGAGCACTTTCCAATCATACGAAGAGTTTTTTGCACTTCAAAGGAAAGGTTTTACACTACAAAAAGAGACTTGTGCGCCACACACAGGCTTCTTGCACCACAAGAAGAAATTTCCACATCATACGAAGAGTTTTTTGCACTTCAAGAGAAGAGTTTTACACCACAAACGATTTTTGCTCCATGCTGGGAAGGTTTAAACCACAAAAGAAGGTTTGACACCACTGAGGTACACTTTTGTATCACATAGAAATATTTAGCATCTTGAAGGAAGGTTTTTTTTCGTCATTTGTGAATGTTTTATCACCACATGGAGAGGGTTTTGCACCACACAGAGAGGTTTTTCACACCACTCAGGGAAATTTGGCATCATATAGGGAGTTTTTTGCACCTTATGAAGAGGTTTCCATATCATGAGAAGAGTATTTTGGCACCACACAGAAAAGGTTTTGCACCACACAGGAATATTCGATGCCAGACTGGAAAGTGTTTTTTTATTGTATGGGAAGTGTTTTACACCATACAGAGAGGTTTTTACACCACTCAAAGAAATTTGACATCATAACGGGGGCTTTTTGCACCTTATGAAGAGGTTTCCATATCATGAGAAGAGTTTTTTGCCACTACACAGGAACAGTTTTGCACCACACAGGAATATTCGATGTCATACAGGAAAGTGTTTTGCACCATACAGAGAGGTTTTTACACCACTCAGAGTTTCTATACTACTGGAAAGGTTTTACACCACACATGATTTTTGCACCATGCAGAGAAGGGTTTGAACGACAAAGATTTGTTTGATACCACACAGGGAGACTTATGCCCCACGCAGGAATATTTGGTACCATACAGGCAGGTTTTTTCATCATTTAGGGATGTTTTCCACTGCAAGAGGGGGGTGTGGAGGGTTGTACCACATACAGAGGCTTTTATACCACCCATGGAAGTTCGGCATCATACGAAATGTTTTTGGACCTACAAGGAGAGGGTTTTGCACTACACAAAATTCTTGCGCAATGCAAGGAGGGATACAATCATGAAGGGAGGTTCGACACCAAAAAGGAGTCATCATAAGATATAGTTTTGCACCATATGAGTAGGTTTCACATCACACTGCGATGTTTTATCACCATGTGGAGAAATTTTTGCGCTAGGTTTCGCAACGCTCGAAGGTTTTGTGATCTAGATCCACCCCATCTTCGGCAACGTCATTGTTAGGAATCGTGGAATCGGTGGCAAATCAGTTGATTTGAGGGTTGCAAAAGAGCTATAAAGTTCAAATCCTTAGACTGATGCTCATAAAGACTCACTTACCAAATATACATGCCAAATTTTTATCTTTCAGCTCATTGAAAAGGAAAAGATTACTTCGAACCAACCTGTCAAAACAGAAAAATCGTCCCTAATTCCACTTTATTCGGATCGCAAGGGGTTGGAAGTGGGCTGAAATTTGAAAAACCCCTAAAAGATGTATTTGAGACTTTTACTAAATGTACAATGTTTTTAAAGCTCAAGAAGGGATTTAAGTTTGAATCTCTACCACCAGGACCGGCGATAGATTAAGAGAGGCCCTGGGCAGCATTTATGCTTGGGCCCCTTCATTTCTTCAAATTTTAACAAAAAATTAGGTCTCTTTATTTTTTTAAATTTTGACAAAAAATGAAACGAAAAAATTTTTATTTTATTTCAAAAATATAAAATAACAATACAAAAAAAAATACGTAGCGACCTTACGGGCCTTTTTTGGGTAAAATCTTTAACTATGTCGTCGTAATTTAACATACGAGCTAATCGATTTTCAATCGATAGCAGAGCCAAATTAACAAGTCGAACAGTGAGAGATCCCAAAA
>FIZR01000749.1:0-18157 GCA_900060175.1 Ferrisia virgata | reverse complement strand
CGTTTTTTCTCATTTTTTGAGTTTGTTCCTCGCATAACTCTCCTCCAAATTGAGCTGTAACGCGAAGCGATACCCCCCCCCCCATTCGTATGCTCAAAGACCAAAAACCATGAAGATTTAAAATTTATTTTTTGAGAATTCAAATGCTCATAATTTTTTTAATTTTTGATCCACGTGAGACAGAGAGATGAGGTTTGCGACATTAAAAAACCGAACTTTTTTCTCCCGATAAGATAAATTGAGTTGATGGGTCATGATAGCAAAATTTCGAATAATTCGATAAAAATGACGAAACCTGAAGGTTTTGGTATAGAGTTTTCTCATTATTGTATCAACTGCTCGCTTCCCTGCTCAGCTATTACAAAAATTAATTACATCATGGTAAACTGGATAAAATTCTCTGTTCTCTCGGATGAATTCTAAATTTCCACTTATTTTGGTTCTCGAGCTGCGCTCGCTTGAAAAATTTATGCGAAATTGGAAAAAGATTATTTTGAATCAGAAGAGATCAGCCCCTGCGGTTCAAAATCTAAGCAAACATCCATACATCTATTTAGTATGTGTTGCATATTCAGTGGCTGAAATCCGTTACTTATTACTGAAATACTCTGTATATTCGATGCCGATTTAAGCCTACTATTGTAATTTGAGAAATTTTAATTCGTATCGAGCAAGTAAATGATTTTAGTCTTCGGAAAAAAGAATAATAATTACATCTGATGTTCTCAGAAATGCTCTTAGAGGTTTCGATGAGCCTAAAACCAATATTATTGAGACTTCCCTTCCATTGATTTCATAACCGTTGTTGGTCAACAGTCTATAATGGTATATATATATATTTTTTTTGACAATATGACGTAGCAAATGAGCTTAAAAATCAGCATTCAATGTTTGCTCGTCTTCAAGTTTACGTACTTTTACTAGGCTTTCATTGAAATACGTGCATTTTCTAATACCAAAACACTATTTCTGATTAAAAATGATAGTTTTCCTCCAAATTAAATGCGCATTTTTATAGATAAAAAAGTCTACAAAAATTGTCAGTGAAATTTTTTCTATACTTACTCACTGGTGAATATCAATTCGTAGCATTTGTAAAAAAATTGTATCAATAATTATTCCTCTTCGAAACGCCGATTTGAGTCAGGCATATTCACTTCCATTATCGAATGATGCATAAAACAGCTCGACGTAATCTGCGTTATTAAACGTTAAATTACGCGCAGAATTCAATTTTCAAATCCCAAGATTTTTTTTTTTCTGTCGAGTTAATTCGAGTATATACATTTTCTCGCAATTTTGCAATTACAGCATCGTCAAGGGACGAAAATAGAAAAATAAAAAGGAATATTAACGGAACTGAGAGCGAGATTTTACGCGACAGTAGAAATTGCTCTCGTGATCAATTCAATTAGCTGAAAATACGTACGTTATAGGGCGCCATTTACGAAAAAAAAAATAAAATAACAATGAACAGCTTTTAAACGACTTGGTGGCCGCTGCCGCTTTGTATTATTACGCTAGGAAAAAATTTTTTTTCGGATATGCTGCCTATAAAATTGTACGTTTAACGTTGTCGTATTGTGTACTTAGTGCTACAGGCGTCGCCGCCGTCCTACTGGCATAATGTCGAGACTCGAGTAGCAGGGCAAATAAATGTAAAATACTCGTTTGTTTTACGAGCATAATTAAAGCGTGTAATTTGAGTTTTAAAACGTTATGACGGCCTTTTAATAGGCTAATAAAGGGATGGAAAGTTTGACTGGCAGGATGCGCAGATAAGGTCGATCGATGTACCGTTTTTGGGATTTGTTATAGGTACATTAGCTGGGTAGTGGGTAGGTATTAAAGGGCATTCACGCGGTGATTTTGATCGCGCCAAAGGTAAATTAATGGTGGAATTATATGGCTGCGGTGTAATTTTGTTTGGGTTTTGAAACTATCTACGTACGATAACTTTATACATAAGAATAAGTTTTTAGAACGTGAAGGTGTAGAAAGGATACCAGCGGTTAAGATACGCGATTTACCTCTGTCTTCAGGTTTTGAAAATTATCACGGGAGCATTATTAGGGATCTCAACTCCTTTTTCTCTCTGCCAATATAATGAAAAAATGACTATATCGTATCCGTAATGTGTAAATCGCAAAGAAAGTGCTATATACCAGAATTTTTTCAAAATTATTTAATCAATAGGTGACGAGAAATGAACCAAAAACGAAAAGAGATGCATTGAATTTTTTTCTAATTTATGCGTCTTAGCGGATACTTATTTTTAGAATACTTATTTTTGCATTATAAGGGGCGAGTCATGTGAAAAATTGCAAAAATACCTGAAAATGAGAACGTTTGGAAATTTTTTTAATTTAAATTGACAGAAAATAAAACGAACGCACCATAAATGAAAAGAGCCCATCAGAAAACTCCTGTATCTCAATTTTCAGTTTTGAAAATATGAAAAACTAAAAAACGTTACCTTACCAACTACTCGAATAAAAAACGAGTTAACCTCAAATTCCTGTCCAGCAGGTCAAATTACCCTCACACCTTATACGATAATTTTACATGATTTTTGAGGTTTAGATTTTTTTAGGAATTTTTTAGTCTGATTTTCTACGTCATATTGTCAATGAAAACCAGGCTGTTACAGTCTATCGACCAACGGAGGTGAGGCGGGGGGGGGGGGGATACCAAAAAAATCCGATCGACCAACGGAGGTGAGGGGGGGGGGGGGAATACCAACAAAATCCGTTTTGGGGCCCTATAAGACCATTAAAACAATTATTAGCCATGTCAGATATTGTATTTATTTACTCTGTTATTTTTTTTTCGAACATTAAAATCATTTTCTGTGCTCGATAGTGACCAAAATCGTTCCAATTCGGTCAATCGGTTCAAAATGGCAGAAAATTAGATATATATGAGAGGGGATGACCTTATGTCAAAATTCAGTTCTGTCCCATTTTGGGGTAGGGGGAACTGAGGGGCCAAAAGCACAAAAAGTGTACCTTTTTTTAATCAATCTTTAGAGAATCTAAAGTTGTATAACTTATCCAAAAATCAACCTCTTAGGTCAATTAGGAGGTGAGATACGAGGAGTTTTCCATTTTTTTATCTTGAAAAAGGTGTTTTCCTCCTCTATCTTCTCACCAAAATGAGCTAAGAAGTTCAAATTTGGTATGTACATTCAGGGGGGGGGGGAGCTAAATATATCTTTTGGGAGTCTCGACTTTTCAGCTGCATTGCACCCCTTTACAGCCTGAAAAATGTGATTTTTTGGTCTGGTTTTCTCATGTTTTGAGTTTTTTTGAGTTTTTCGAGTTTGTTTCTCGCATAACTCTCCTCCAAATTGGGCTACGACGTTGAAATTAGGTATGTGTAGAGTCAGTAAGGACCCTAGGTGTGCTTTTTGGGGGAGGGGTTGACTTTTTAGCATTACTCAATCTGTCTTGCGTAATTTTGTCATTTTCAGGGGTTCTCAATTGGTATTTCATCATACAAAACTACAGTAGCGGTAGCTGAAAAATTTTATAAATATAGAAAAATTGCCTCTGAGAATCTAAAATAAAGGAAATTTGTCCCTTGTGATGAAATTATTTTACCAATTTTTTAACAAATTTATTTTAAAATTCGTAAAAAAATACCTTTTGATTATCCATAAAAAGGTGGTCTGTGGGTAATAAAATTGAAATATTGCGCTTAATCATTTTAAAACTATGACGTTATAAAACCATTTCACAGAGGCGTTTCTCAAAAAAACTACCTTCACGGTTTTTTAGAAAATCGTGAAAAAATGCAAAAATAACATGTTTTAAAAACCTCTGAAAGTAGTGGAGATGGCAAAAATTTCTTAACTATGATCATTTTGAGCTGAAATATGTATAATAATTTCATTATTGGAAAATATTTTCAAAAATATGTTTTATACCATATTTTGAAAATTTTTGAAAATTTTCAAACTCTAAGTGAGTTTTGCAAGTTTAAATAATTGAGTTCTGGGGCTGAATTTTTTACCATATTTTTTTGAAGTCATTTTTCAACCGTTGTTACCTCGCCATTTGCAGATTTTCAACAAAAAAAAAACAGAATTCCGCCCATCCTAAGTACTCAGCCTTATTTACCGAGACACATTTTTAAGAAAAAAAAAACATCATGTACGTCTTTTGGTTTTTGCCTCAGAAAGGTTTAAAATTTTCTTTTCTTCGTTACTAGCCTTTTAATGGCTAAAAGGCTCCTCCTGTCCCCACACATTATGGTTAATTTCAATTTTCCAACATGAACATACCTCTCGAGGCGATTTTTCAGTAAGAATAATGCGTTATTGTAGCGGTGGAGGGGAACGCGCGGGTTGGTGTTTGGTTGTTGTGCTCAAAAAAATTACAATATTCCATGGCGATTTTCAAAATCTGAAGGCAGGGCCAAATCACCTTTCTTGACCGTAGACACCCTTTTCAGAAGAAAACGTGATGCATAGGTCTAAGAGTCATCGATGGAACTTCGTATGTACCTATTCGACCTTCGAAATAACTGGCTTGTTTTTTTTTTTGTTTTATTTTCGCAACGTATATGTAATAGATATTGCTTTGCAAAAAATAAAAAGAACAATTCCCTTACCTAGTGTAGTAATTGTATACTTGGGTATATGTACGTCTACGTATATATGTGTGTGTGTGTTATGGTGTTTTTTATTCTTCTTTTTTTGTTGTCGAAGTTTAAAATACGATTTGGCGGGCTTATAAAATGATTTATGGATTTGCCAAGTGCAGCTGGACAAAGAGGAGTGAGCAGAGAGGCAATCCTGTTTTTACCGAAAGCGAACACTACGAGATCGAGCTAGCTCTCGGCTGCTGTAAACATGTACTGGTAATTTAAAGCCACGGTTGAAATTTCTTTTAAAAAAGATTTACTTTTCAAATCAGCGGTATCTTGGCTCCTCCTTTGTACGCGGACGAGCTCTCTGGTACTGTGCAAGTCCAACTACCTAGAAGTACGTACAACGCGGAGACGATTTTTGTGGAAAGGGAAGTAGGTACAGGTAGCTAGAGAGAGAGGTATATGTATATACGATGGTATAGAGCAAGAATATGCGACTCGATGACATGGAGCATCGGCTCGCGTGATTTAATTGTGTTTACCATTGCTCCACATTCGGTGCTGGTGGTTAGTCGACAACTCGACGTTGTGGTAAAAAAGCCACCGGATCGTTGACGTCGTCGATTCGGTCGCCTCGTGCGTACGTACGTATTTATTCGTGAAAAAAAAAATCATTTTCGTCAGTACGTTTGTCGTTTGTCGTCTTGTATGTCGTCGGTTGTAGATCGATGGGTGTTAAAGTGAATTTTGTGTCGTGTTTTAGAAAATGTTGGTCAGGTTTGTTTCGATTTTGTTTTTCATTCGTACCCTTTTACGTATAAGTAATCTTACTGCACGTATCCTCGATAAAATGAACCTTAATATGCACCTGTTGAATGCGTCTTTAGCCGAGATTTACCGGTTTTGGACTCGCACCAAAGAGTGATTTTTTTGCCAGAAAAAAAAAAACAAAAAAAAAACAAAACATAATTTCATCGAAGTGAATTTTTTCTTTAAAATTTTTTATTCACCGAAGCGCGTACTTAGATGACATTAATAAATTGCTCGTTTATTTCACCCCTATGATCCGAAAAACCGAGTACGTATTTTAAGTACGTTTATCTCGCTGTATCTGAAAAATAAGCCATTTCTCAGTTTTTATAATTTTTTTCCCCCTTTTAAGTGGAAAATAATAGTAAAAGGTCTAGAGTTTTTTTTTTTTATTCCCAACAGTAAAATAGGTATATCTAAAATAGAAGGTAGTAAAAAAAAAAAAACTAGGTACTTCGTGACGAAAATTTATAACATTTTGAATTTTACAAAATGCATCGTGTTAAAATTGCACACTTTGTTGCAAAATTATGTGCATGGTTTGAATTGATGCATTTTAGCACACCACCTATATTTGTTTCGTATCAAAAATGAAATAGATAAATTTATTTTTCAATCTAATCGGAGAATTACGCGCCATTAATATTGCAACGAGTAATGAATATATTACGATCGAGATAAATGACCGATATTAATTAAAAAAATAAACGCGTCAGCGTCAGTATTCAAAAAATATATATATGTATATATTTGTATAATTTATATAGGTACGATATTTCAGGGGGTGGTAAACATTACAAGGTATTTACGAGTAGTTTAGTTGATGATATTAAAATTATACATATATTGGTATAGTTGAAAAATCGAACTATGTATGCGTTTATTGATTTTGATGTGATGAAACCGCAACGTTTGATGGAATTTTTGAAAGCTTAGTTATATTACACAGCATCGTGTATGGATTCCGAATTGAAAAGGAATTTGCTAAAATAGATTTAGCCGCGGAATTCGTAACCCTTATCGCGAACGGATTAACCCCTTTCGTATGTGTACGTAATAATATCGCGTATCGTATCATGTTTTCGATGAACTTTCGTAATCGGTCGAGGTCGTCCAAGATGGTATTATTAATCCGTTTAAAAGATATGTGGTTTTTAAGGTCTCTCTCTCTCTCTCTCTCTCTCTCTCTCTCTCCTTTACTCTTTTTCTCTTTCTTCGTATTGTTATTTGTCTTCTATATATATATTTTTTTGTCATCCTGCTTTCATAACCATTCGTATGCGGTTTTATTCGTAGTTTTTTTTTTTTTATTTTTTTATACCGAATTGTTCGACGTTTTTGTATGAAGATTGGTTTCTTGAAAGGGTTTAGTTTTTGGAATACGAAGGTTGAATCTGGTCATAAAGTGTTTTGTTACCCCCTTTGTATACCTACCTATAACTGCAGCACGGCTTTATATACGATAGGTTTTCAGATTCTTATCGACGACGCGACGAGCGTCGCAAAGTAGGGGGGGGGACGGTTCGCTGATTATAAACTATGATGAAGGTTGTTGTATTGTTTGCAAAGGCTTTTGTTGCAGTTTTTTTTTATTTTTTTATATTGGTTACACAGGGTTTTTTTGCACAATTATAATTTTCATCGGGTTCATTTTACACGGCCGTATCCTTAAAATTTGCTGCATTTTGAATTTTTCGATATGATTTTATTGTTCGATTTTAAAATTACGTATAAATATCCATATACTCGTATAGTTGGTAAGGTATTTACGTGTTATCAGCGTAACGAATTCTCCACGAACATGGCGTGTAATTTAGAGGACCCGAAGAAAACGTGTCAGTATGGATATTTTGAATGAGAATATTAGAGCATGATTTAGCTAAGAGTACGTGTTATAAAAAAAAAAAATTTAATTTTAAATATACAACGAAATTTTGAAGAATTTAGGCATGTACGGAAGGATGAGTGCAAAAAGAGGAGAGGGGGTATTATGGAGGAGAATTTGAATTGCTAAATTAGTCTACTTGTGTAATAACCTACGTAGATTTATGAATGCAAAATTTGCAACCTCTGAAGAAGTTAAAATGCAAGAAACGCTCGACTTTCTTTTCTTCATGAATGAAAAAAAAAGCACCAAAAAGCGTATCTAGGACCTCGAGCTCAATTGGACGGCGGGGGGCGGGGAGATATGCGTGCCACAAATTTGAAAAATAAAAAAAAACTGACCGATTTTAAAAGCTTATTAAGGACCCGTACTAAATCTTTGAATCTATACACCAAATTTCATCCTCCGAGCTCAATTGAACGGCGGGGGGGAGGGAGATATGCGTGTCACAAACTTGAAAAATAAAAAAAAACTGACCGAAAAACTTTAAAAGCTTATTAAGGACCCCCGTACTGAATCTACACACCAAATTTCAACTCCCCTAGCTCAATTTAGAGGGGAGATATGCACATCACAAACTCGAAAAATAAGAAAACCTAACCAAAAAATTACATTTTGGAGACTGTATGTTGGTTGGGGGGGGGTGCGATTATGGAACTTCCAAGATCTCTACTAAATGTATTGTACATTGTAAGTTTTAACTTATTGGGCAAATTTGAGCGATTTTGATCAGTATTAAGCTGTGTGAATGATTTTAGTCGTAGGCGAAAAAATGTAAGTATCTGACGATGCCAAAATTCATCTTAATATGCTTCTAGAACGTCATGAAAGAATGAAAGATTTTTTTGATATCCCCCTCCCCTCCCTCCCTCATCCACCATCGGCCGATGGACGTAATAGATTGATTTTTATTGACAACATGACATGAAAAATCAGGCTAAAAATAAAAGAAAAATTTAATTAGGTATGAGATTTTCGTAAACAATTCATTTTTAGTGCTCTTAAAATTTCGATATTTAACAAAAACGATGGTGTGGTTACTATTTTCTGAAGGGAGTGGGAGTTCAAATTTTCCCGAATAGTAGGAATGAGACTATAAAAAGGTGTTTAGCACAGAAAGTTTACTTCCTTCGAATCTTAATTCTTAGAAGTAAATATTTTGAGTTTTTTTTTTTTAAGCATCAGAAAGAGCATGCCTTAAAATTTTATGGAGAAAAATGCAGGCTTTCGTGTATTTTAAAATAAGGGTTAAATATGGCACAGGTAATATGAATTTCAAATTTTCCACCTACCCTAATGAGGCAGACTCCTTGTTATTAATTTATTTTGTCTAAAAGTACGTTGAAAATTTTGAAATAAATTAGGTATAATTTCAAATTATCAAAAACAGCATTTTCACGTGAGTAGATAATTTACGCAGTTTTTTGCACTTTGCATGACCCAATTTTCAGGAAAATTTGATTGTTTTTCTGTGCGGGGGGGGTCAACCACCTCCTCGACCCTTATACGCAGGCCTGATCACCGTGAACTTTGTTCGGAAAACCAACGTTTTGTAAACTATCAACGATTCTTTAAGGACATTAACACACTTGCGAGTTAAAAGTGAAATATCTAACAAGATTCAGCATTTCAAAATACAGTTTTTTTTTTAAAAGGGTCAATTCAAAATGAAATTTTTTCGACTCGTATAAATAAACGAGAAATTCTGTGTATGCTTTTGACAAAAATGGCTTTTGTCTGGGAGCTTAAATATATTCTCCTTCCACTCAATTATTGACCTAGAGAAAAAGTACATCGCATGTGCATCCAAATTTTTTAAATTCACATTTTTAGGAAGATTTGTCGTGTACCTTTTCGTTTCTATCAATTCATTGATTTTTAGCAAAATTCTCTACGTTGGGTCGTATTATCAATGAGAAGCAGGATATTACAGACTGTGTATCCACGACGGATGGAATTAGAGAGGATCAAGATCAACGAAACCCGTTTTGAGGCCCTAAAACACTGCTGAGACCATTTTTAGTCATGACAGTTATTTATTCTTTTTTTCCCCGAAATCAAAAAATCATTAGATCAGCTCGATACTAACCAAAACCGGTCAAATTTGGGCATTAGGTTCAGATCTTTAGTACTACATTTAGTATTTCTGAGTAGGAATGACACTGGGTGAAATTTAGTCCAGTCCAGATGAGAGAGGGGTGTATTGAAGGAACGAAATTGACATAAATTATTTGTTTTATAAACCATTCGATAAAGAATCAAAAGTTGTGTAACCTGTGTCAATTAGAAAACGAAAAGATGAGGGTTTCGTTCCTTCTTGACATTGAAAAGCAGCTATTGCACGTATATCTCATTTCCAAATTCAATTGGGGGGCTTGAAATTTGGCGCGTGTATTTGGTAGAGGGCTTAAAAGCGCTTTTTGCAATTTTCGACTTTTTAGCTCCTCGCATCTCATCGCGGCTACTAATATGTCGTTTTTTGGTCGTCTTTTTAGTCTGATTTTCTGTGTCGTATTGTCAATGAAAACCAGTCTATTGTGGACGGGGGGAGGGGGTGTTGAAAATATCCGTTTTGCGGTCCTAGAAAACCATTACGACGATTTTTGCGAGTGTCAATGTCGGATATTTATTTTTTTCGCCGAGACTAAAAATCATTCACTCAAAATTTGGGAAATAGGCTTAGATTGATAGCTGATTTAATATTCTGTAGTGGAGTTGACCTCGAATCAAAATTCAGTCATGCACAAATTTGGCAGAGTGGCTGCTGAGGGGCTAAAATCGAAAAAAATTGTTTCTTTTTAAGCCAATTGATAGGCAAGCCATAGTTGTACAACATATCCAAAAATCAGCCTCCTAGGTTAATTAGGAGGGGGGATATGAGAATTTTCTTCCCATTTGATCTGGAAGAATGGTTAGTTTTTCCCTTATCTCTTCTCCAAACAGACAGAACTAGGAAGTTTAAATCTGTTATGTAGACTTAGTAGAGCAATAGATGTGTCTTTTGGGGGTTTCGACTTTTCAAAGTCATTGCACTTCTTCACAGGCCCCAAAAATGCTCTCCTCCACATTGAGCCAGGAGGTTGAAATTTGATATGTAGGTTCAGTAGGGCTCCTGCGTATACCTTTTGGAGAGTTCGTTCTACCTGTACCCCTAGCACTTGACAAATGGACAATTGACACATATGTGCTTTACTTTATGAAAATCAGACTCATAGGGTAACGCATGGCAATGATTTTTTTTTTGGTTACGTATCCATTATTATCATTACGTTTCTGTTTCTGTTACGAATTCCGCTATGTAATACGCATGCATGCCACAGATTACAGATAATTGTAGGTACATATCATTAGCCTATTTGATTCGCGTATTATATCATTTGCAAATTTACATACGTATAATTACGCTCGAATACTCCATTTGTCGTATTCAACGTATCTATGCCTAGCCATCTGGTACCTACGCAGGTAGCTTTGAAACAGTTTGAACTAGAACTAAAATTCAGCTTATCCGTGGTTGTGTGAAAAGCTACTCCCCTTAACCTACGATACACGAGCATAAATAATCAAAGCTTCGCTCGCTGACAACAGAAATATACCTTCGAGAGAAAAGGGACTGCGACTGTTCGAAACACACATACACACACACACACACACACCTAGACCTACGTATATGTACAATATATCCAAATCAATCATCAAATCGTTTCTCGGAAGCCTTAAGCCTTTTCAATTAAGGTGCTTATCTGAGTACGAGTATAATTTAGTAGGTATACCTAGCTACCTATCTAGCTTGAAACGTAAACGTACACAAAATCCATCCAGCGTCCGCTCAGCATAATACCTAATGTCAATTAAAAAGCACAACCCTTACATTCCAGTACGAATATCTGGCCACCTAACACATACCTGTTTTCGTTCAAAATATAGACACGTCATTCGTCACGTGCTCGCACGTCGCGTCGACGAAATTTCAATTCACCATCGCAATCGCCAGCATTCATTATAAGCGTATGAATATATATATATATACGTATGTATACCCGGTGTTTAAAAAAGCTATACTGTGTCAGATTAAAGTTCATTATCGCTGGCACACGACCAGCATACTTATACAGCCATCGTATACCTACCTACCTACCTACCTACCTATCTACCTGTACAATGCGTACCATCATAAGGATAAATTCTGGTACTGACATAGCTTTGGTCTGTGCCGCAGGTGTGTACCTAGTTACCTAGTACCTTTACCTAGCAGCCCCTATTTTCTAATTAAACCATATATATATACACGCTTATGCTATAAGCTAAAACACCTTGCAACATTTTATAACGAGCTGTTGGTAATTTGACGCAGAGATATTAAACCTTGTTAAAGTTTTGCCGAGCTGCGCCGGTTGCATATAAATTATTATACCAATCTATACATCCACCTACGAAAGTATATAAGTAACCTGTAAATGTGTTAAATCGAAATATTATTTTTGGAATGTAAATTTTTCCCAAATGTTGAATATCGATCGCGAGAATATTTTGAATATTTTACAAGCTTATGTAAAGGCATATAAACGTATTATTACGAATTTGGTATTTTTATTTTGAATAGTGGACGGGGGGAGAATGGCGGTGTGATATCGATATATAAGGGTGTTATATTAGCTACACGCTTCGCGTCCTGTCGGTTGTCTTCGTTGTGGGAATTTTTTCTTTTAAAACAAACTTTGTATACGTATAAAACGATTTCTTACGTCATAGAGGATAAACACCACTTCGTGATGGCCATAATACTACAGGTATATATGCTATGTATAACTTCGTTTTTCGGCGAATCAACCAAAAAATTACACGCTTTTACACGGTTCTACTTTCATACACATAATTTTAAAACATATTCTCGCCTGTGTAAACTATAAACGGGTTGATCTAAAAAAGATAACAATAAATGACAGTTGACAAGCGGCGCTCTGCGTTCTCGTCTTCTCGTCTATTGCAAATAATGCGGTAATTTTTCTCTTTTTTTTTTTTTAGCTTGCGCGTGAATACTTGTACTCTATATTTGTGTCTATCTATCTCTGTTTGGTTAATGTACGTGTTTATCTAACTTTTTATACAATGTATATATATATATATATATACATTGTATGTACCTAGTACCTTGCCTACCTACCTGCCTACCTACGTACATATAAATACACTACCCTACCTATTTACCTAGCTGCCTTTCTAGCTATAATCTATATAGGTAGGTATACGAAGATAACCTAAATCGAAAAATTAATTATATAAAATTTCCAACCGACGAGACGCTACGTACGTAGTACTTTTTTTTTTCTTTCTTTTTTTTTTTTTTCTCGTTAATCCGTACTGTAATTAGCGTCCATTACGGATGCTATTTTATTATCGTACACGACGAATACTGGCCATAGCGGTGTGGTGACGTTCACGAATGTATCAAAAAAAAAAAAAAAAAAAATAAACACAACCGCAGTAGATACGGAAATTACCATCATTCTATTGTGTATTTGCGTACTAGACGTATAGGATCGGTATTAAATTTAGTCGATGTACTATTAAACGTTTTTTTTTTTTTGAATTCGAATCTGGTATTATATTTTCTGTGTACATTTTGTGTCCCAGAATATCGAAGAAGTGTATACGAATGTACATGAGCCGAAGTATACATATGGTATTTGAAATAGTGATGTGCTTTACTGCTTTTACCATTTTGTTTTTAGTATATTCGATTCATGTCAACATGGGCTCACCTAGAACCTTTTTTTTTCATGGGGAAGGGCTAGAATTTGAAATAAAAGTAAAGAGACATACAATTATCGCCTGCTGGAAGGAATTTTTCAAAAAATTTCCTTAGAAACGAAAGATGGAATGAAGCCTGAGCGAAACAAGGGCGATAATTTTAAGAAATATTCAAAATGGAACAAAATCCTTTTTTGGGTTCTGGAAGACCGTTAAGACAATTTTTAGCCATGTCAGATATTCATTTATTTATTTATTTATTTATTCCCGAACATTAAAATCGTTTACTGTGCTCGATATCGACCAAAATCACTCCAACTCGATCAATCGGTTCAGTTTGGCGACGGATTAGATGTATATAAGTAAAGATAACCTTGGGTCAAAATTCAGTTATACCTCAATTTGGGAGGAGGGGGTGGTTGATAAGTGATAAAAAACGCAAAAATCGCACCTTTTTAATCTAATTGATAGAGAATCAAAAGTTATGTAACATATCCAAAAATCAACCTCTCAAGTCAATTAGGAGGGGATATATGGGGTTTTTCCTCCCTTTTGGACTGTAAAGAAGAGCTGTTCCTCTCTCGTCTCCCCACCAGTTTGGTATGTATATTTAGGAGGGGGGGAGGTGTAGATGTGCTGTTTGAGGGTCTCGACTTTGCAGCTTCATTTCACTCCTTCACAGCCTCAAAACATTGGCTTTTTGATCGGTTGCATTATTTTCCTCACATAACATCATAACATCCCTCCAAATTAAGCTAGTAAGGGCCTTAGATGTCCTTTTGAGGGTCTCGACTATTTAGCCTCATTGAACCCTTTCTACCCTTCTACCTGCAATGCTGATTAGAAAAAAGCGATGCTTTTTTTCAATTCTCACGATTGTAATATTTCACAAAAATCGGGCTAAGCGATGCTTTTCCTTTTTTTTTTTTTTTTTTTGCGTAAAACTTGAAAAATTCTCTTTAAAAATAGAGTGAAGTACATGAAGCAATGCTTTCTGGAGGTTTCGACCAGTGACAAATAAAAGTAAAATGTCCCCATTTTGAACAGTGAAATGATATTCTGAAAAATTTTTCCATTATTTTGAACTTCATTGAAAGTAAAAAATTAGGTTTTTTTGAAAATTTTTTTCAATTTTATGAAATTTTTAACCTGACTTGTTTTATCGTATTGTTAATGGAAAGCAAGCTATTACCATATATCAACGTACGGTGATGGGTGAGGGGATGAATACCTACGAATTCCGTTTTGGGGGGCTGGAAAACCATAGCGACCATTTTTGGCGATGTCAGATATTTATTTTTATTTCTTTTGAATTTTTTTTTCCGAAACTAAAAATTATTTGCTCAGCTCGATATTGACCGAAGTAGACTAAATTTGAGACATAGTCTAAGATTGGCGACGCGTTTAATATTCCGCAGTGAGGATGACCTCGGGTCAAAATTCAATTATGCCTAAATTTGGGGGAGGGGTGTTGAGGGGTAAAAATCTCAAAAGTTCTTCTTATTTGAGCCAATCGATAGAAAAACCAAAATGGTATAATATTTTCAAAAATCAGCTTCCTAGGTCAATCAGGTGGAGAGATATGAGGGGTCTTCCCCTTTTTGACTTGGAAAAAGGATATTCTTCCCCTATCATCCCTTTGAATTAAAATTCAGTATATAGAATTACTAGAACCCATAGATATATCTTGGGGGGGGGGGAGTCAACTTTTCAGACTCACTTCTCCCCTACAGGTCCGAAAATATGATATTTTGATCATTTTTTTTTTATTTTTTGAGATGGTTATTGATTGATTGTTCCATAGTTTTTTCATCAGCATAAAAATTGACATTTTTTGAGTTTTTCTTTTTCAGTTGTATTTTTCAAGCTGTAAAATGGCAGTTTTGATCTAAAATTAACTTTTTTGAAAAGGTTTTCCAGTTTTTGAATTTTTTACCTTTAATTTTTCATGTTTTTGTTTGTTGATTTATTTATTTAAAGCGATTTTCTTATTTGTTTCCACCATTTTAGTTATTTTGTGTTTTTTTTTTTTTTTTAATTTGTATTATATTAGGCGTGTATAATTTCAAGACTTTTACGCCCAGTGTTGAATATATTGGGAAGGTGAGAACTTAAATTTAGTAGCTCAGGTTGAGTCTGCTTATTAGTGGGAGGATTTTTTTCATTTTAATTAATGAATCTGGGATTGTTGGGGAGATTTCAGAGATGTTTAGGGTTTGTCTTTTATGTTTTAGAGTGGGGCAAAAGAAGAGAATTCTTGAACCATAAAATGACATTTTTTCGTAAGTACTCTGCAAGGTCTGCATCATTTAATCATTATTGAATAGCAAAGAGAAGTTGAGAGAAGAGGTAAAAGTAAAGCTTTTTCCAACGTCCTGAAAATTCGTCACATACAAATCAAATATCTAAAAATGAGCTACAACCATAGGCTAAGCTAGGTCAAAATTTGAAGAGGAGGGGTGGCCTAAACCCTATACCTTCATTTCCAAAAAAAAAGTCACGTTTTATTGTTAGCGTAGGTAGCGAGGGCGAAAATTTATGCGAAAATACCGAGTGCAATAGGTCCAAAAATGTGCATTATTCGAGGGCATTTTTGACCCCCAAAAATAACATTTGATTGTTTTCAATCTTACAAATTATCACTTATTAAATTTTCTTGGAAATATTTGGGGGGTTTGAACCCTCCCATACCCCTCCCCCTCGCGTTCGCGTATGACTATAACCGACTCAATAAAAATCATCAATATCGACGCGACACTATCATCGAATCGTTTCTTTTATCAACTCTTTACGTACACATTGAGAAAAATTTCTCCTACCCATATTTCATCGTTGTTATTTTCCTCGTACGCTATTCGGCATTTTAAATGCAGAGTATTCGCATTATATGTACGTAGGTATATTTGGATTTTTGAGAAATTTCTTTTATTTACCCGATGATTTACGATTTACAGTAAAAATACGTGCAACGTAAGTAAAAAATAAAAATGCTGCAGGCTCCGAGACGTCTCATTGTTTAGCTCAAAAGTTACACACGGTCTACATAAAATCGTCCTTGATCCGTTGAACTGTTCGCTATAAATACTTACCCAAATAAATACATATATTATTCGTTATAAAGTGAAGTAAATTTACCATTAGGTATAAAAAATATACCCTCTCTTGCTCGATGGACTGACGTACACAGTTCACATAGCAGCGCAGCGTTGGAAATCTCGTCGACGGAAAGAAAATGACGCTACATGGTCGTCGGCTAAATAAAACCCTATGGTTGGGATCGTTCGCAGGGAAGACAAGTAATTCCGTAAAAGTTAGCGGCTATGATGAACTAAAGGAAAAAAAAAGACCTGTAAAAATGGGGCGAAAAAAAAGAGAGAGAAAAAAAGTACGAGCCAAAAGTCCGCAATAAGTTTTAAATTGAAGGCAAGTTTATAAGGAAATTTAGAAGTTGAAGTTGCAGCAAACGACCAATATGAGTTTTTGTTTAGTAAAAGAAATTTTTTAAAGTTGTCTCTAGCGCGTTTAAAAGAAGAAGAAATGGTTTCTAACGTTGTGCAATTGTAACTTCGAAGTACTACCGATGGCAGAAATTTCTCTCGTTGCGTATTTTCTTCGGTACCTACAAATTTTTTCTTATATACTATTTTCTGCTCATGCACGTCATCTTTGTTCGCTTGAAAGATGTAAAAAAAAAAAAAAAAAGTTGTAAAAAAGGCGATACGATAGAAGGCGAATTATACCTAGGTATATGTATACCTGTCGATAGTGGTACATAAGTAATTATTGTATAGATGAATAATACATTAAAAGTAGAATAGCCGACGGTCCATTAAACTGCGTTTAATATCCTGTATAGCTGCCTCATTATATGATCGTAGTTATTGTCGTCACCTCCGCATCCATCTTGTCTTTATGTATACTTACTCTGTGCATTTAGCGCTTACACTCATCATCCGGTGCAGTCGAAAGTTAAAATTCTTTTATATGTGTGTTATAGCAAGTGTTTCCGCAAATTCGACGTACTGATTGGTCGAACCAGGCGCGATAATGTCTTCATGGTCGTAGTATGAATATCGTGGCCGAACACGATGATTAGTCTTAAAAGTAGCGAAACAAGTATATAGATACTTGGGTATATACTCGCGTTTAATACCTACCTACCCATCTACCTACCTACCTACCTACCTGCCGAAGACGCGTTATATTGCATTTTACAGCATACTGACCGAATACCGTTTAACGCATGCTCATATTCCCAGAGGTGGTTTTTCACCTGGATTCGATCATTGAATTGTGTACGTAGTAGATCAAATTGTGTAGCTATCTTGTCTTTTTGTACAGTGTCTTGTACCGTACTGCGTCGCGTTCCGTCCATTGCACAGCACATCGCCTTGGACGTCTAGTCACACTGTGTAAATTACTCCTCTTATAGGTTGGCCTAGCTATATCGAAATGATACCTATTCTCTAGACTCTGATAACCGTCGAACACCGTGGCAATTTTTATTAAATTATTGGTCGATAAACTGGGTGCTGGGTGGCCATGTGATGTAATCGTCTCTCCCAAGGCGAACTAATTGCAAAATTTGATACATGATGCGTTAAAATTTATCGTAAAGCTGTACAAAAAAATTCTCAACGTGAAAAATGTCTAGGCCAGCTAAGTATACAGGGTTTCCCCGGGCTGAATAAGGTTGATAAACGGGTATCAGTTGGTTTTATTATGGACGATGCCTGGTGTGGTAGTTCGCAAAAGAAATTGTTCGCTTTAAGGGTATAGCCGAGTAAGGGGTGATCCTCAGCCCTGATTTTTGATCTAATACCTCCCCCTCGATGGTGCACCTTGATGTAAAAAAATTCTAGAAAAAATTTGGACCTCCCTCCCCCCACCACACTCTTTTTTGGAGTTACGATCATTTTATTGCATTATTTTCAATAATTTTTAATTTCAACGGAAACGAATGAAGTTTTCTGTTTTTTGGCACAAAGTTACTCTTTATCACAAAGGTGTATTTACGATAATTTTTTCACCAATTTTTTTATTTTTTTAAAAACAAAAATGATTTATTTAACGACGCCCGGCTGCTTGGCCTTTAGCATCTAGCCTGTCCAATTATCT
>FIZR01000746.1:0-46750 GCA_900060175.1 Ferrisia virgata | reverse complement strand
ACTTTCAATTGAAAAAATTTTTGTTAAAAATATCAATTTTGATGACATAATCGATCAATTTGCGGAAATGAAATCTCGAAAAATAAAGTTATAACCTTATTTTATAATCAATAAAAAAATATGTTCTACAATCTACGTATAGATATTTTTATTTTCATCATAGCATTAAAATTTTTTTTTAAAGGGGGCGACAAAATTTTGAATTTCCCGGGGCGGCGATTTCCTTACTACGCTACTGCTGTTGTGCGAATCGTGTTATTATTTTGCCAATTTTCGAAACAAATTCGAACCAATGAAAAAATCGAATCAATGTCATATCCACGACTTCACAGTGTATAGTACAACTATTTCCAAATTTTATTAAAATTTCAATATTTTCGTCAATTTCCAAGATGTGCGGAACATTTTCTTAAAATTTGAACCAATCTCAAAATATCTTTAGTCATTTGTACGAAATTCACAATACACAGAAAAATGTTCGGGGAGAAGAGCTTTACCCTCGATGCGAACCCCCGATTTTTGCGTGGAAGAAAAAAGAACAAGAGTGTGTGTTAAACGCTATCACAACTCTATCCTCTTTTGAGTCGAGTAGAACTTTTCGTAACGCGACTGCATTAAATGAAAAAATATAATTACTTTATTCGTATAAAATCATCGTTTTAAAATTCGAGTTTTCTCTCGATTAAACATATTTATTGTTTTCGTAAGAGCTTTTTTGAAGTGTACCTATAAAAGCGATGATCGTATAAGAACGAGTAGGTGAAGGAAGGTAGCTAGAATTACAGCCGTCCGTGCAGCCGGATCGAGTCCGAGGTTTATTTTATTCTATTCGTAAATGGACTATTTGGCTTATAAAGAAACATCCAACTGTACGATTACCTTTCATAAGTTTACATCAAAACGCCATTAATCCACATCCTGTTATGCCTTTCGTCCACTTGATTCGAATATTAACAAAGCTTATGTATAACGTATGTATGTACTCGTGTATACTTTGCTAAAAAAAAAAAAAAAAAAAAAATTTTCTAAAAAAAAAAAAAAAAAAAAAATACTCGAATAGTCCGGTTAGGTTGATCGTGAATTTTTATGCATGTGATCTCTTTTAACTTTTACCCTTAACTATACGGGCTGTTTCTTCGAGGTTTATGTGAAAAAAAAAGGGAAAAAAATGCGATGAAAAACGTAAAACGTTACTTTGCTTTCAATAATTCGCTATAATATATTTGAAATGCTGAATGTAATCTATCTGCGGTTGTCATTGTTGAACATCTTGTCCGCCGTAATTTAGTAAACAGTTCGCATCGTATCGTACGTTATACATATAACATGAAAACAATATTCGTTCGTGTTCGTTTTTGTAGTTGATAAAACAAAAAATCACGACGTTACGTTGTCACGCTGGTAGGCAAACAAAACCTAGCAAGTATTACGTAACGTAGCTACGTAGCTACGTTACGTACGTTTCTACGTATACGCCGAGTCGCAGATTTCTTCTTCATTCTTCATTTTCTGGTACAAGAACGTATTCAGAATAGAATAGAATAGAATAGAATAGAATAGACATTTCATGTATACGTAGTCGTGTACACGTCTAGGTACGTAGACGTATGTAACGTACAACTTATAGTACTACACACGCACTACGCACATACCACTCTCTTGATACAAACTTTCACATAGGTAGGTACGTAGATGTACCTACCTAGTACCTACCTACGTAGAGAGATATAGGCTACCTACTGTAAACTTGCTATACAATATGCGTACATATATGTATACGTATATGAATTGTACCTATGTATTATATGTATAGGTAAAGTATACCTACAATATACGACACTTGATATTAAATTACGAAAAATCTGTCTCTCAGAACGGATATCCGTTGACGTGTGAATAATTTCACTTATTCGCGATACACACTCGAATTGTAAAAAGCGTCGCAGCGCTGCGCAAATAAATATATTTTTATGTTACTAAACGAGCGTTCAAATAACAAAAAAAAAAAAAAAATACGACGCTGCATTTCGTATAATTTTCACCTGACGCTATAAATTAAAGAAATACTTACTGCTTTCTTCCGTTTTTTAATAACAAAAGACTCGCGTACTCGAGTTTTTTTTTTCTCCTTCTATGGTATATACTATGAGGACGTCTCTGAAGAAATATATACTTCGGCGCGCCAAAATGTACACAGAAACTTTCGTATAAGTAACTAAGTTGTAAG
The DNA here is from genome assembly GCA_900060175.1 of Ferrisia virgata. Taxonomy (NCBI): domain Eukaryota; kingdom Metazoa; phylum Arthropoda; class Insecta; order Hemiptera; family Pseudococcidae; genus Ferrisia; species Ferrisia virgata. The sequence goes on along the minus strand of FIZR01000746.1, from coordinate 44,523 downwards.
AAAGGAAATAATTTTCAGAATAGAAAAAGGCCAAGAAAGATCCTAACCTTAGGTGATAGTGTGACCTGCATAAAATGCGACACTCGTATGTAGAGGTACCTACAGGAAATAAAATAAACCTACAATTCTTGTATTATAGAGAAAATGGTTTAAATTTTATGAAAATGTAACAATTTGTTTTTGATTTTTCATTTGAATATGTACTTCGTGAAATTTATACATTTATCGTAGAACTTGACAACAGAATTTTATTTAAATGTGCGCGAAATATATTATACATATATATGTATATATTTATACGTAGTGCGTACTTACGCCTATTCTGTACATACCTATGCAAATAAAATTTTTTCGCTGGGTAAATAAAATAGATACTTGTTGTACACTAAAAAGGTTTAATTCAATCTTGGGAATTGGAAGAAGTGAAAAAAATTGTAAGTTGACGTCAGATGAAAGTGAAAAAAATTTGAAGATCTTCTACCCAACCCTTGATCTCCCTAAATTGTTTTAAAATTTCAAACCGGTATTTCCCGATAAGTATAGCGAAATGCCCTTAACCTCAGATGTTTAAAATTTTCACAAAACATCATTGGGTATCTCTAAAAAAATTTTAAAGTTAAAAAATTTTCTCCACCTCATCCACCTATCCAGAATATTGAAAGAACGTTTTTTTTTTGGAAAAAAATTCGCTATTCATGCCCATTTGAGGAAAAATTATGATTTTAAACTAAATTTTTTAATGGATTATGGGTCTATTAACATGACTTTTCACAAAATTTTTCACCCCGAAAGGGAAGGGGGAAGACATTGTTAAAAGAAAACTTTGAATAACTGCAGATGCGGACCCTAAAGGGTACATAACATTTTTTTCACCTTTGATGATTATAATTCTTATAATTTTTTTTCAATTTTTTTTGAGATTTAGACCCTTTTCAAAAACTCAAAAAATACTCAGAACTGCATTTTTCTCAGAAATAATGGGTCGTACGCTAAAAATGAATAGAAGTAAAGTTGTTCAGTGTAAAATTTCATATCAGATTTCGTCATTAAAATTTTGGTCAACGAACGTAATTACAGAATTACGGCCATAGGGGCATGAAGGGGGGGGGGTAAAGGTTCAAAATGCGAACGAAAGGTTTGAACGAAAAATAAACGCCGGATTCGTATTTAGCGTACCTGAATTAGTCGTACTACACTCCTCTCCTAGTATTTTGACCCACTTTCAACATAAAAAAAAATTGCAATTTTGTTCAAAAAAGTAAACAACAATTCATGACGAAATGGTTTTGAAATTTTGTATATTTTCAAAATTTGTCGATATAAAATGGTAGGAAAGTCGCACCGAAATTTCGAGGCCTCGTTTCGGGGTCTACAGGCACCATCTCCCCCAAATTTGGGGCAACACCTAGGTTCTGAGTGAGGGGGTGGGGTAGGGTAAAACTTTTTGGATCCAATATTTTTTTAGGGGCACCCAATGATGTTTCGTGAAAATTTTGGAAATCTGAGATGAAGGGTATTCCGCTATACTTATCGGGGAATGCCCTTTCAATGAGAATCATTTTTTAAAAACACCAAATTTTTGCCATAATTCCTCTGACGTCATTTGGAAAAGTTTTTTAGTAACCCTTCCGCTACTCTCAATTTTCGAAAAAAAATTGAAACGTTTTATTATAAATTAACCACATAGACAATTAAATACTTTGATTATGACCGATTTATATTTTGTGGGTTGTAAAATTGAGAAACGATGAAGTGTAGACGTATGTACTGTACAAGTGGATGTTTCATTAACCCCCCCCCCCCCCCCCCAACACTTAAATCATTTACTCCGTTCGATACCGACCAAAATCGCTCCAATTGGATCAATCTGCTCAGTTTGACGGAAGATAAGATATATATGAGTGAGGATGAGCTTGGATTGAAATTCAGTTATGCCCTAATTTAGGGGAGGGGGTGCTGAGGGTTCAAAAATGAAAAAATTTACCCTTTTTAAGCTAATTGATAGAGAATCAAAAGTTGTATAACATATCCAAAAATCAACCTCCTAAGTGAATTAGGAGGGGAGATATGAAAGTTTTCGCTCTTTTTGAACTTGAAAAATGGCTGTTCCTCTCGTATCTCTCTACCAAAATGAGCTAGGAAGGTGAAATTTGGCATGTATATTTAGTTGGGACCCTAGGTGTGCCTTTTGCGGGTTCCGACTTCGATCGCTTTCCAACGAAAACTAGTGCATAGGGACATGGCAAAACATGGCTGAGGTTTTGTTTACAACACCATACTTCCAAAGCGATAAGAATCACATTCAGATAGCATTGTCGTTGATAGTAGCTGCTTGTAGAATGGCAAGGTTCTACAGGGTTCAAAATTGAATGTTATGAGTAGAAATGTATTGCTCTTTCCATCTATCTTGGTTTTGTTCACACCGTAGACGGGCAGTGGAGAAGGTTCCCTTGTCAGCTACATAAATAATTTTTCAGGAGACTCGTGGAATTCTTTGGATGTGGATATAATGAATTGAAATTGAGGGAATTTCTTTTACTCATTTTTAAAAGCTGTATAAGTTAAAGAAAGAAGTCAAGATGAGAAATACTGAAACCTAATGTTTCAAAGTAAGAAGGGAGAAAATCTTGAAAAATGAATTATTTCTCATTTCCATAGCCTACTCTAATTGACCTAGGAAACTGAAACTTGTTACGAGATTTAGTGAGGTATTTTATGAAAGAATACATTACGCACGAAATAAAGCACGAGAAAGGTAGCTCTGCGTTGTGAAAAAAATTTTACTGTTGGGTTTATCAAACTTTTTACCCTTGTTTGATGGTACTTAACAACTCTATACTGATGTGTACGTGTACCACATGAAATCATGGCGCTGTTAACCATGCTAATGTAGATTATTTCTACGTAATACTGACAAAGCTAGTGTAGTCTCACCATCATAGTGATGTAAATTATGCATGTTGAGTTGTTTACATTTTATATTTAAATAAAAATGCGTTAAAATTTTTGAAATTGTTGAAATGCAACTTTAATTTACTTTGTCGATAAGAGGCTAGAGGTACTGCTTTGAAACGCTATCTATTAAGGTGATCAATAGAATATGGTCTCATTATAGTAGAAGTGTTTGGAACACGTTTTTGTTGGGAGGGAAATTCAATGAAAATTTGGATTCTCAAATACTTTCACCTCTTGTAAGTTGGTAATGTAATTTTTCATTCTAATGCCGGCTTTTGAAAAACGAGACACGTAGGTAAGAGAAAATTCTATTACGGTGAAACTGGATCAATTGACTGTATTGGTGGTCGTTGATAACGTCTCGTCGCGTGTCTTATTCCCATTCCTCAATTCTATAGTTATTCGTAAATCGTTAGACTAACCTGGTGGATATGAATGAAATTACTTTTACACATCTATGTGATAGATTTGATGAATTATTATAATTCTATTCGATATGAAATGGTAAATTTGTTGTCAGTTTCAAAAATATTTTCATTGTTGAATGTAGCTCTACCGATAATGTTTTCGAGTATTAATGTTCCCCTTCGTTATGTCGATTAAAAAAGGAATGGGAAGGCGGTGAAGATATGAGTTTTCAAAGTGAGGCCATTTTTTGAAAAAAAAAAATATATATATGCCATTTCCAAAAATTCGATCAAAATGTGAAGTGTATTTTTTTATCCATCTTATGAACTACCTACAAGTATATTTAGTTGCCTAATCGTGAATATTTTCATTAATGATTTGTGAATTTTCTTGCAAAAAATAACGATCTCATAGGGTCGTATAATTTTTTTCTTTTTTAGAAGAAGGTATATCTAATTTAGATACGCTGTTACGAAAACCTTTAGTTTCGCTACCTCGGTGCATAGGTTTAGGTACCTACTTACAAGTTGAAAGCTTTCAAAAACTTATGTAGTTGTGGAAACTTATCTCTTGGCATATGTATGCTTTCGTATAACGGTTTACCAATTTCGGATAAGCAAATTAAACGAAACTTAAAACGTAATACTCGGCACGTGCCTAATCGGTCTCACTGCATATATACAAAATTAAGAAGTACATAAACATGAGAGATAATTTTACGGGTTTAACCGCTGCTACGATGTGTTATGCAGTTTCACATTTTATCTATTAAAACTCTAATACTTATCATACATTCAAGTTGGTAATATTTTGATAAACAAAATGCATAGATAGGTAGGTACTCTACATTAATGTAAAGTATCTACCTACACGTAGGTTAGCGTATATGTATACAGTAGTATGTCTTATGGGTACTGGGTAGATCTAGGTTTATGTATGGAAAAATTATACCAACCAAATTTTAAATATCTCGACGGGATATTTGGCTGGATATAAATGCCTACGTTTTCACTAGGTACGTACCAAACTATGTATAGAATAAAAATTCAAACCGACGACGAAAAGAAATTTACCGTCTAATTTACACAATCGAGCGAGAATCGCTAATTTTTGCAAACTAAATGATTCCCGCGAAGAAAATAAATTTTTAATGCGGTAAAAATATTTGCGAGCGCGCGAAAACACAAAAACTGTTAATTATTCCGTTGAGCATCATTTTTACTTCATTATTAAAGTTACACGCTTAACTAGATGAGAGGTTAAAATTTTGTTTTAAACGTTGCATTTTGTCAACGTTAAAAAGCCTCGTTCACTGTGGAGAAATAAAACAGAAGTATCGTGTTCTGTATCATTGTGTTTTCGTGCCTTTTTTTTTTTTTCAATGTAAGTAGGTACCTAGATTATTTATTTATTTTTGAACTTGAATCTTTTTAATTATTCAAATATCAATCGTTCTTTTGGCTTAACATATTTAATTATAATGATAATAAATATTAAATACCTACTTATATTGATTTTTTACTCAGAAAACATTGCATGAGTATAAATGTGCAAAACAAATAGGATTAATTGGCTTTTTCAATTATTCATATTTCGTTTAGTTTGAATTCGCTTCTAACGTAAGTTTTAAGGTATAATACCAGACTAGGGGTATTATTTAATAGTGTTGGTATATTGATGTGTAATGTTGATACCTCAATTGCTATGGAATGTATTCTACCTTGCGTGCGGTATTCTAAAAATAATATCTAGAAGCTATTGAAAGTCTTGTTTTCTGAAAGAAAAATTTGGAAATCCTGATAGAGCATCTACCTTCGACCATGTTGCTTATATTATAATAGACCACTTTACCTTACGGGGCCCATAGCGAAAAATTCTCACAACATCTATTCCATTCCACAACAAAGATAGTAAATAAATCAATATTGCGCATGCGCGAAATACTAGTATTATCAGTTGATTTGGTTCCTGGTTCGTTTCGGTTCCCACGACAAAAATACAGCAGATGACTAAACTAGATGCAGAGGTAGGTGGTAGTTCAGCAGTACCAGGCCAACGCATGTCTATAAATCACAAAAAAGTTCATGTAAGTTGCTTAGGTAGTATAAATACATATTTTAAATTAAAACTACTTTATTGCAGACAGTGTCCTAGCGAACAACTGGGGGGGGGAGCGTGAACAGACTTATTTTTCCAAAAAGCAAATAAATTGGAGTAGCCAGGAGTTTTTACTGGGGTAAAAGGTTGGCAAATTTTTTTCTAGTTACATAAACGAAGTGAATAGTATTACAGATAGGGTGGACTTGAGCTCATGTCTGAGCGAAGCGAGGGCGAAATTGGGAAAAAATAGGATTTTTTAACTATTAAATAAAGTATTTTTCTAGGTTTTATGTAGAAAAAGGAAGGTTTTCAGTTTTCAGAACCTTATTAAGTTCAGTGATCACGTTTGCCCTCTAAAAAAGCGGAGATTTACTCGAATTTATTATTTAAAATATTGATAAGAAATGTAGCCCGAGCGGAGCGAGGGAAATTTTTTTTTTAAATATGAACAGAAAGCTTGAAAATTTGTATTTTAACGCATCTTTCCCAATATTTTTTAAAATTTACCAAACACTAAATTTTCAGTTTTTCCAATTTTTTTCGAACACCATAAAAATTTTTCAAATAACTCGCAGCTTTTTTCCTGGGGAGGGGGTTTACTCGCATTCTTCTCTCTTCTACTCCATAACTCCTTCGCGATGGCTCTGAGTACATTGATTACTTTACTTTCATCCAAAAACCATTAAATTTCGTGTTTCATTTTATTTAATATTCTTTATAATTTTCCGAATGTCGAATTTCCGAACGCTTCTTAACTTTCCGAATAACTTGCACCTTTTCCACATGGGGGTGGGAGTGCTTCCCATTACCCTGTTTGCCACGGCCCTGGCTACAGACTAATCAAGATTAGACACAAAAAACTGGATTGTATTGATTTTTTTCATTTTGAAAAACTAGATTAATTTTTTTCACTGATATTGGAGAGTGAAATTTCTCCAATATAGACAACCCCTCCCCCACCACCATAGTAAAAAAATGTCATCATGAAAAACATTCGAGCACTGCATTTTCATGTATACAGTGCACGATATTACAGAATTGGACTCATCGCTACCCTACACATAAATAATCTTAAAATTAGTTGTCGATTTGGCTACACTGTATGTAAACCTAAGTTGAACTGTTTCTATCCAAATCCACTTTTTTTGGCTGAACAAAAGATTTAAAGGCTTTATTCGATCGAAACCCCTGCTTTTCTATTTTTTGAAAAATAATCTAGCAGTTTTGGTTTAACGATCTTCAACTTTTTAACTGTTTGGTAGAAGTTTGAAATGGTCTTGCGTTGAACTACTTAATACTTGTACTGGGTTAGAGAGATGGAGATACTCAAATTATATATTTTTAACTATCTATGGAACCAGAGTCTCGCATCACTTTAAAGGTACCTATGTTCTAAATATTACCTATATTACCTATATTTTGAAAAATTAGTGTACCTAAAAATCACGAAAGAATTGCTCCTTTACTCTACAAGGCCAAATTCGGAGCACTTATTGAAATCGTCGAGAGACGAGTCCAAAATAATGATTAACCAAATCGGAAATAAAATTTACGATGAACGAACTTTAACTTCTGCAGATTAAAGGCTTTGCAAAACATGCCTACCTAAACTGAATAGGCTTTGAATAATTAAAGATTGGAGACTTCATTCCTATTTGGCTACTCGTATAGAAGTAGTTGGATACTCTCATGCACCCTATTACCTATACATATAAATAGTAATTTTACTAACGTAACATGCTATGAAATTTCCATCAGTTGAATTATCGTAATAAACTTCGTAATTTATTTCCATGCGATTTTGTTTTGTTTCTGCGTTACAGTGCCTCCAAACCAATTGATTTTATACGATATATCTGGTCGAGAATTATCAGATATAGTGGGACCAATGAATGAAGGATCTGATTTAGTGTTGATCTGTGAAGTACGAGGAGGTAAGAATGTTTATTTTGTACTAAGTATTTAATTATGTGCGTAGGGGCTTATACCGGGTACTTCGTCTTGATACTACTTCCGCCATACCACAAACAGAGTAATTCAACTCAAACATAGTGTTTTGCTTTTCCTAATCTTTGCAGGAACAAAGATCCACAGATCTGAATTTATTTTTTTTAAATCTGCCAGCGTTTTTAAAAATTTCCAACTTTTTAACCAGAAATACCAGAGATGTTTGGCTTGTGCCGAAGGCTAACGTAAGTATTATGCTGTAGTGTTTCCAGTAAAAAAATTAGAAAGGTGAAGTGGTTCGTGAGATATTTTAAATAATTTAAGAAAAAAAAAATGGCATAATTTCACAAAAAATTTCAAATTTTTACCAAAACTTTTAAAAAAGTTTTTATAATTATCTATAAAGAATATTTTTTTGGAAATAACAAGGTATTCTCCTCTTTCACCATTTAGCAAGATTAAATTTTTTAGAAATTTTGGATAAAAAAGTTATCATGTTTCATATTTTTCATTTTTTTCATAAAAAAATTCTACAGAAATACATAGTTATAAAATTTTGCCCAAAAGCTATGTTTCTGAAGTACCCTGAACTAATTCAGAAAGAATACAGCAAAACTTGGTACCATAAAGTGAGGCTACTTAGTGATAAAATTTCATGTTTTTTTGAAGTAACAATGTGTTATGAATTTTTGTAAATTTCAATGATGACTGGTGAATCTACTACATTTCACCTGTCATTCGACCGAAAATTTGAAAAATTTGACCCAGGGGTGGGACAACTTTGTGACACTGCTTTTTTATCGACCTACGATAGATGAAGGGGAGGAGGCTATTAAAAAATCCATTTTAGAGTCCTAGAAGACCATCAAGACCATTTTTGGCCATGTCAGATTTTTTTTTCCCCCGAACACTAAAATCATTTACTTTGCTCGATACTGGCCAAAATCGCTCCAATTCAGTCAATAGGCTCAGTTTGGCAGCGTTTCAGATATATATGAGTGGGAATGACCTTGGGTCAAAATTCAGGCATGTCCTAGCCTGGGGGGAGAGGTGCTGAGGAGCCGAAAACGTAAAAATTGTTTCTTTTTAAGTCAATCGATAGAAAATCAAAAGTTATATAACATATCCGAACATCAACCTCCTAGGTCAATTAGGAGAGGAGATATGGAAGTTTCCCTCCTTTTTGAACTTGAAAAATGGCTGTTCCTCCCCTATCTCTCTACCAAAATGAGCTAGGAAGGTGAAATTTGGCGTGTACATTTAACTGGGGCCGTAAACGTGTCTTGTGGGGGTCTCGACTTTTCAGCCCCATTTCACCCCCTCATAGTCCTAAATATGTAGTTTTTTGGTCGTTTATTCTTTTTTTTAAAAGTTTCTTCCTTGCATAACTCCTCTACAAATTGAACTCGGAATTTGAAATTGGATATGTACCGTCCGTAAGGTCCTACATGTGCCTATTGGGGGTTTCGATGTACTTTTTTTTTTTAAATTCTCTTGATTATAATATCTTCCGAAAGTTAGGCTGAAAGAGCATCGCGAAGCTGGTGAATTTCTTTTTTACATTGCTGTACCGTGACGTGATGCACTGTGATACAAGTGGACTCAGGCCCCAATGCAAGTAATTAAGCAAAATTGAAAAAATTAGAGGAAAAATTTCAAATATCAGTATTTTTGAAATTTTAAAATTTCAAAATTGGAAGAATGGAAAAATTACATGTATTTTTTAAATTTATTTATAATGAAGCGTTTGTAAGGTCTTCTGCGGTATAATTTGAGTATGTATGAATGCCAATGCTTTTGTCTATCCTGAAATTACCTATTCTAACGTATCAACATTATTTTCGTATATCATTAATTAGAAAAATATTGAGAAAAATCGTTGCCACAAAGTTGCCCCACTACTTACATACTTTTCAAAAAACTACCGCTAATTGGTCAAAATCTCAATATGAAGCCTCATCGAAATTAAATATGTTTTCAAGAGTGAAAACTAAAACTGAAACATTCGACGAAATATTTTTTTATCACGCAGCATAATTTACAGGAATTTAATTTTGAGAGTACATCTGAAATATTGATTTTTTATTGACCAACTTGAGTTGCTTTATTTGTGGTAGGAAGGAAGTAGCATTAAAGCGAACACCCTATAATTATTATATTACGATTGGATTTTATTTCTTACATAAGTAGGTAATTATTGCAAATGCAGCATCATTATTGGTGTACGAGGGGCAATGGATTATCTTAGTTAGGTATTAGCTACACTTGAAAAAAAAATATATACATATATATATTCCTTTAGTATAGGTATAAATAAGCGGTAATATTATGCAACGCATAAATCGTCACACCTTTATCGCATTCGCTTTTAACTTTCAAGCTAAAAGGTTAAAAACATGCTGATAGAATGTAAAAGAAAAAATCCCTTCATTCGTATTTCCAAGTTGGTTCTGGTAATGCAGTACTCTAATAACGCGAGGTGTTAGGATAGCTTTATGAAAATAAAATACGTACATGCATTAACATGAGCGTAGAAATGCCGTTTTGCGACATTAATTATAGTTCTGTGCGAAAATTTCGTTGGATTTTTTCCAATAAAAATACATGTTCGTGTAATTCTTTCTGATTGTGGTTCATTCATTTTCATAACCGAAAACCGACAAACCTTAATCAACACAAAAAAGCAAACCGAAAAGATTTATTAACTTTCGATATGAGTTGAGCTAGGTGTATGTGTCGTTAACTGTATACTTAGGTAGGTGTAGGCTATTCAAAAGAACAGTGTTGGGAAACAAGTTTCGCACGTTATTTCTACGTTTCTTTTTTTTATACTTTCTTTTTTAAAGTTAGCTTTATTTTTTTTTTTTTTTCATTACTCTTTAAAAATAAAATAATGAAGAGTAATAGATGATTATTGAGTAAGTTTAATGAAAAAATAGCGATCGAATTTTTTTACAATGGACAATACCGAAGTTTTTCCTTTTTTTTTCTCTCTCTCTCGCTCTCCCTTTCTGTATAGTATAATTTCAAACGTAGACGAATAAAAGTTGCCAGCAAATCGTTCCCGAAGGAAATATTTTCCGACTATAATGTCAACGGAGAAATAGCAAACAAAAAAACCGAAAAAAATTGGATGAAGAAAAAAAATACCAAGTGAAAGGAAAAGAGAGAGAAAAGTCGCCATGTTTTGGCGGTATCGCCAATCGTTTTAAAAATCGTTTGTAAAATAAGAATGATTCCTTCGGGGTAAATTTTCTATGAACGACATATTTTCAAAGGTCATTTGGAATAGTATTGTCGAAATTTTTGAATCGTTTTTTTTTTTTTTTTTGTCATCGCTACACGCACCAACATATACCATTGTTTCGCATCAATTGAAAATACGACGTAAAATTTATGCTCGAAATGTTACATCTTTTTGCATTTGAATTTGTTTTTTCTTGTTTTATATTTTCGTCAATTTTATCTTATACGTATCCGAAAAGATGTAATGCTCGTGTATTATGGGGCTTTAAAATTATATCCAACTTAATATAGGTATTAAGAAGACGGTTAGATGTCTACTTTCCATTTCAACGAAACAATAATATTATTATCAGATGACTTTCGAATCGAATAAGAATATTTGTACATCAATCTATTCATTGCCCGTTAGCTGTGGTACATTTACATACAATATATCTAGATGCGCGCTTGTTGGTGTAACGCTTTATTATTGCATACTATGTGTAGTATAGATTTTCCATAAGTACTCGTACGTTGTACCCTATTTAAAGTGTTTAACAATCTTGATTACAATATGCTCAGGAAAACCACTGCCAACCGTAAGTTGGTTCGTGAATGAAAGGCTGGTCGATGGTAGAGTAGACACAAATGACCACAGAGTAACCGTAAATAAACTAGAAATACCACGAGTACAACGTACTTATTTAAATTCAACGTACAAATGTCAGGCCAGTAACACGAATCTAGTGCTTCCAACTCAAAAAACTGTGCGGCTGGAATTGATCCGTAAGTGTAAATTTTATCGCTTTTGTATAAATTTTCATTAAAATTTCCATTCGACGTTAAGTAATATTAAATTAATTTCTACATTTTGTATTCGCGAATAAATTAAATTTTGCATACAATCTCACACTACTAAGTACTCATCTGAGACAAAAGTTATTCATTACGAATGCTCAACTTTCGCGGTTGATTGATTTTCTTTTTTGATCTAAATTAGAGTCTACGGTTTTATCGAACGAAAAAAAAAAAAGTAGGTGAGGATAAGTACGGATACTTTCCCACTCGCTTACTTGAAAGTAAATGTATAAAATATAAATAGGTAGCTGACGTATTAAAAGCAGATTAATAAATTTATTTTTACGTTTCTAAAACGTAGTGTATTGATAAATGTTGTGTTTGCGTGCAACGTTTTGGGTTACACTTACCACTTACTTATACTTGTCGTTAGAATTATATTTATGTACGCATCAGACAACGCCACGTCTGATCAGCTTAAAGCAGAGCGAGAACTAATCGTATAGCTGAAGAATTTTCCTATTCACACGAAATTGGTGTGTATTTCAGTGAAACCGTTGGCGGTGAAATTACGCTGGAAACCGGCGTTATTAATTGCCCAAGAAGAATACGTAATTACGTGCGAATCGCATGGATCTAGACCTCAAGCCGTGTTATCGTGGTGGATGGATGATAAACAATTTGATAATGCTAAGGTATTTCATTTGAAGTTGTTTCTCGTATAAAACCTTCTTCTCTCCTTAGGGCTGTAATTTTTACACTTATATGTACATATGTAGTCGAGTCTTTTTAATATGCTATCGCTCATTCAGCTGAGTTAAAAATTTTTGAAATTTTCGCCCTCGCTTTGCTCGAATGATACAATTTTTACTGGCAATTTATTTGGGTTTTCTTAAATTCGATCATTTTCATAGAAGAGCCGAAAAGTTTGTCATAACTTAGCACATGCACGTACTGAACAGGTTTTGAGAGCATAAAAACTCTTGATTTTGAGAAAAATCACCCTAAAGTCCTACAAGTTTAACTTTCAAAAGACCTGTTATAGAGAGTAACATACACGGAGAAGGTTCAACAGAGGAATGATACGTACATATGTATATTTTTATCTCTAACATAACACTGTGCAGCATTAACTTCGATACGGATAAATAGAAATAGGGAAAACCCCATACATAGATAATTTACATTCACGTACATACATTTGCAACATGACCAAATCAAGAAAGAAAAACTCTTATGTTATTTCTCCTTTAAGCGTTTCGTTGCAATGCTTTTCGAACACCACGTGTTCATCACAACAAAATCAAAAATCCACTTGGCGACACTAAAGATAAAGGCGAACCTGAAGACTGTAATGGTATCTACAAAGTCAGTGGCCAGAATTACCGAAGCGAAGCAGGTACATAGGGCAAACAAAAAGAAATCAGAATCATAAAAAACGAGACCCAGAGAACACTTCTACTATACAAGAATTTGATCCAAAAACAAATCAGACATTTCTGATCATTTATTAGACACAAACCACTCAATCGAATTAGAAATTCTGAATATCATCTAGAAAATAGGCAGACCTTCTGAACCCTACATCCGAGAGGCAATAGTCATGAAAAAACACAGAAAGAATTCACTCAACAACGATTTCAAACCTTTCGACAATATTTTAATCCGGACAATAAAACAAAAAATGAAGACGCGATTTCCCTCAGACCTTCCACCATCCCACCTACATGATCACACCCATTTCTTGTACTTATAAATAAAAGACACTTTGTTATACACACACTTGGTTTAGATAAGCTTGGCAATAAAATGCTTATAGGAGAAATACAGTTTTTCTTTGTAGCATGACACGCTTCTCGTGACGGCTCTTTCATTAACCTTCAAATCAAGGAAGAATAAAGTATTGTGGCAACAGGCGGCACAAATCTAGATTATTTTATCTGCATTATATCAAAGAATAATGAAATCAGTGCTATGCATAGAGATTTTTGGCCTGATTTCTTGTGTCATATTGTCAGTGAAATCCAGGCTATTACAGGCTATCTACCAATGGCAGATGACGGGAGGAATATCAACAAAATCCGTTTTAGGATCCTACTAGACCATTAGGAGCATTCTTGGCCATGCCAATTTTTTTTTTTTTATTTTTTCCCTCGAACGCTAAAATCATTTCCTTTGCTCGATACTGACCAAAATCGCTTCAATTCGGTCAATCGGTTCAGTTTAGTGATAGAATAAATATATTTGAGTACGGGGTGATCTTGAGTCAGAAAACCGAAAGTTATATAACAGATCAAAAAACCAACTTCCTAGATCAATTAGGAGCGGAGATATGAGGGTATTTCCCCTTTTTGACCTTGAAAAGGGGCTGTTCCTACTGTATCTCCCCACCAAATTGAAGTAAGAAGTTGAAATTTGGTATGTACATTCAGTAGGGGTCCTAAACGTGTTTTTTGGGGGGTTAGACTTTCCAGCTCCATTGCTACCCCTCCCTCCCCCAAACCCTAAAAAAGTTGGTTTTGGGTTGGGTATTTTCATTTTTTTGAGTTTGTTCCTCACATAAATCCCCTCCAAATTGGGATAGCAAGTTGAAATTTGATATGTATATTCAGTAGAAGACCTAAATGGACCTTTTGGGGGTCTGGACTTTTTAGCTCTCCTTGAAGGCGATATGCGGGAGTTCAAAGTTCAAGAATAATGAAGTGTATAAAAGATTGATTTTTTGAAATCAATATCTTTTGTAAGTGGACAGATACTTATAGTAGAAGGCCTGAATCCATTGGTGGATGGCAAGTGCCAGAGAAGGCATTATTCGCCCTCACTCATGCATTTGTCCCAAGAAAAAATTTAGCAAACCACCATTTTCCCCTCACTTACTGAATTTTAGTTAAAAATTCGAAAAGTTCTCTTTTTGATGATGAAAAAAATTGTACTTTTTCTAAATTATTCTTTACTCCAATCGAGCATGTTTCTATATTGTACTTAAACATTAAGGTGTGTCCCACCCACCATTGTGAGAATGTTGTTGAATTTGTCTAGTAATTTTTAACAATTTTTAATCATTCTGGAGATTAGGGCGTAACCCGAAAAAGATGAAGTAGGAAGGTCGAAGAATAATAAAAAATTTTAGGAAAACCCAAAATATTTAATGAAGTACGAACGCTAGGACAAAAACTGAAAATTTGAACAATTTTTAGAGGCTCAAAAATGAATTTTCTGAAGTGATTACCCAATCAAATGATTAGAACAAATGTTTACAGAATTGAAATGTGAAATTTTTCTTCAGAATTTTCACCTACACCATAAAAATCGACGAATGAAGTATTCCAAAAAAATTCGAGGTAGCTGGTATAAAAATGTGTTTTTGTTTATTAGACCATATTAAAATTGACAAATATTTAAAAAATTAAAAATAATTTCGTAGTTTTGAAATACTATGAAAAACTTTACCTATCCTTGAATAAAACTGACTCCTGGAATTAATTTTCATCCATCTTTCATCGTTTTGGAATCTTTAGACACTAAAAGATGCAGTAATCAACTTTGGCAGCTGAAAATTTGGTAGTGTACGGTAATACTGTTCAATCAACTATCGTCAATGAAGTTTCGTACCTACTCCAAAAAATCTGCTTCGGCCATCTCAGTGTTGCAGTGAAAATTAAGTTTTCGTTGTGTTAGTAAGGAAAAGAGTGCTTCAACAAGAAATAAATTTTTAGGATACTAAGTTCATTGGAGATGGTCAAGTATGTCCACAATCGCAGAATTCAAGTTTAAAACGAACAAAATTGCGTTTTGTTCACTCAAAATTGAATTATGTCCAATTTTTATGCATCTCATATTCTGGTACTATGTTAAATTCCATAAAACTTTCAAAAACTTTGAGACACGGTTTAGTATCGATCAATTTAGCTGAAATTTTGACTGCGTTGTTTTTTTTTTTGAACCCAACATAAATTCTTATGAGATGA
This sequence comes from Ferrisia virgata, assembly GCA_900060175.1. Lineage (NCBI taxonomy): Eukaryota > Metazoa > Arthropoda > Insecta > Hemiptera > Pseudococcidae > Ferrisia > Ferrisia virgata. The sequence goes on along the minus strand of FIZR01000746.1, from coordinate 29,122 downwards.
TGTTGCCGAATTACTCTAAGGTATTACGCGGTAAATCTTGAAAGAGACATTCTCTTCGGAATGGCTGATGTCCAACCAGGCAGTCTGACATCATCAAAAACTCGAATGGACTCTGTGGTGAGAGCAGCTTGATAGGCACGAGATTATGATAAATGGCGCGCTCTTCTAGTTGCAATACGGTCGTAGGCGGTTGAGACCCACCGATGATGATGATCACAAACACATCTTAGCGTCAGAAATGCAAAAAAAAAACAAAATGAGTTCTGAGAAGTTGATGTGCTGTAAATGCTTGAAAAACTAATGATTATTTCTTATGAAAATACAACGTTGCAAAACAAATTCTTTTTGTACATTCGTCGATATACAATACGGGTAGCCCTACCTGTGCTCAAAATCTGTCATGAAAAAATAATACAGTAGACACGAGTGAGTTTGATACTTTGTACCTACTTATTTACTTAATTTATAAATTCTTAATTTGATTAAACCTTCACGTATTCTTCAAAGCTTCTTGTATAAACACGAATTACTCTCGGTGCAGTTGAATTGAATTTATGTGAGTGAAAAATTTGAAGAACCGGATTCCGTAGATTATAAATTTAAGGAATTTCTATTACTTAATTAAGTTTAGGGGCTAAAGTGTAGTTTAATTAGAACAAAGACAAAGCTTGAAAGCTTCGGCTTCTTGATAGTTATTTTCTTCCTTGTTTTAAAGGCGTACGAAAGTGTTTCTCACCTTTTCACAAAATTTCTTGAAACACGAATTCCGCATTATCTAATTTATACAATGTATAAATCGAGACACCGGATATAAAATTGTTTCAAAACCTCTAGCCTCTCGTTTAATTGAAGATGTGAAATTATTGTAAAGAATTTATGTTACAAATGAAAACGTAAGGTCTTCTATTAGTTACCTTGTAGATGCGTGAAATATGTATGTAAGTAAGTTTATATACAAACATAAGTTGGTAAGTTTTTGTTATCAGTCATGCTCGTGTTCCTATGTGTACATATATATGTACGTCTACGTGCACGTACTATCATCGGTCATCTAAAATGGGTATCATAAAATCGTCACAAAAATGCCTAGACTATGACGCTCATTTCTTTATTTCCACTATTGTATCGATACATGATTTTTCTTTCGATATGAAAACAAACATGTCATTTGTGCTCGTTGCTCGTTGCTCGTTTTGATAATAGTTCTTAGTAGCGGCGCTTTGTTTATCAACATATAAATCTATATAAACAACATCGTAAATACTGAGGTAGGTAGAGGTACTACGTAGTACATACATCGTTAAGAAAGGTAGAAGCGTGCGCAGGTAAAATTTGTAATACTTGATATACCGTGTAAGGCGTATTTACGTTTTCGAATGTTTGGTTGAATAGCAAAGTATAATTTATTCGATCTCTTCCTATGTAAATAGGTATTTGCAAACTTTCCTTGATTATCTCTAATACAATATGCCGATCAATGGATAGTAGGTATGCGAATATTGGTCACTATTATTCCTTTTACTATAGAATAGACATCAACATGTACTATACGACCAGCTGGTTTTAGTATCTTGTCTCGATTGTTTATTTTCAGTGGGTTGCAAAACGTTTAATGCTCGTATTACATTATTCATTCGTTGATTATGCTAATTTTTGGCTTCGACCTTTTCAACGCCGAATTACCACCCGTATTATCTTTCTTTAATATTTTAAAAATATTCCACCTTGAATGGAATTATAATATAAATTATCAATCTTAATGTCAAATATACAGGTATACTATTTTAATAAATCCAAAATGTGTCTACAAAAAAAAATAAATAAAGAAAAACATTTGTACGTATAAATACCAAACAATTACTTAGGTGTACACAAATACTTTCTTTAGAAATGTATTCATTTTAATATTATCCAACTTGTTCCTTGTGACCAATGATTTCCTACAATATTCAATATTCCAATAATCAAATTTTATTCTCTTTTTCCCTCCGAGTATCTATTATGTCTTGTGTTTATAATCACTCAAGCTATTTACATTTCCTTTTTTTTTTTTTTTTTTTTTTTAAATAATTTTTTATCAAGTTAGTTGAACAAAAATTATGTAGGTATGCAAATTTCAATTTTTTATTTTTTTTCAAAGTAGAGTTTCATTTTGTTTGTAGAATATCGTTAGTTTAATTAGCTAGTATTTTTTTCTTTTTTTTATTCTCAGATTACAGATAATTCGAACGAGACTATGGCAATTAGTTCCATTCGTTTTCACCCTATTCCAAATGATGATGGACGGATGTTAAAGTGTCGCGGAGAAAATACAGAAATTCCTGGATCGGCTTTGGAAGATTATATTCATTTTAACGTCGTTTGTAAGCATTCGCAAGTATTTTCCTTTTATTGTAGACGAATTGGAACTAGAGTTGAAAAGTTTTTCCTTTTTTAAAATAGAAATTAGAAAGAAATTTCAATAAGAAAAAAAAACGACGGATGGAGAAGAGAGCGAAAAGGTTAACTCGGATTTTTTCTAATGTAGTGTCGGTGGTCTCAAATTTATCCCGCGGGAATGAAAAGTTTAAGCTAAATTCAGACATTGATTTAGGTTCTGCTTACTATCAAATAGTCGACACCTTATCTCTTTCACGGTTTAACGTTTTATACCATAAATTTTTGTTTATTTATTTTGTAAACCTTAAAAGCCAGGTCTTCGGCCTGAAATAAAAGAAAAACTTGCACAACTTTTTTCTCTCTGTTTTTCCCTCCTTAACCGGTGTTACACATTAGTTTTACAAGCATGGTACCTTACCTAATACGTTGTAAGTATTTGCAAGTACACGTACGTGTTGACTCGTTAAACATTTTTATTTATTTTAAAGTACATTTTCACCTTGAGATTTTATTGGTATTTTTGTAAAATACAAATTATTTTCTTTATTTCGATTTACTTTGGTATCTTGTCTTTTTAAAGGTGATACGCGGTCATTTTTTTTTTTTTTTTTTTTTTTTTTTTTTTTCGTTTAAGATTATATTTTGAATGCAAGTATAAAATAATAGAATACTTCACTTATTTTCATCATGTTTTTGATTTTGTTTTCAATTGTTTCCATTGTAGACCCGCCAATCATATCTTTACAATTGGGAAATAATTTGAACGCAGTACAGATTAAAGAAGGCGACGACGTCTATTTCGAATGTAAAATAAAATCGAATCCTAGAGAACATAAAATAACATGGTTAAAAAACGTGAGTAAAGTTACGTTGATTTGTTATTATTTATAAAATACGTACCTTATGGTACCTTAGCTACTAAATTTCATTTGGATTGTATATTTTGTTACTACATACGTTCGGTGCGGTGTATTCGTTCGGTTAGACCTACTTGGAGTTTGGCATTTTTCGTATGTACCATTATTCTACACTGCCGAACTGCTCTTTCACAACTTTTCATTTTTTGTGTGTTTAGTACAGCGATTGATAAGGTATATTTTCAAGTTGCGAGTATAGATATCAATAATAAACGTCGGCATTTTGTGTACCAGCGTGAAATATATCTATAATCGTATTATTCATGCGAAGAAAATAGAATAAAAAACCACCTTATCCGCCGCAGAACAAAATGAATTTTTTTTTTTACTTTTCAAGGCGAACGAGAAGAAGCTTGTAGATAAAGTGATAGAGTATGGCAATAGGAAAACACCAAAGAACACAAGATGCTCTGGGTTATAGATGATGAGCACTATGCCATCAACGTACTATATGCAATAGTTCGGTAGTAGATTCTCATTTTAAGTAATATTTACAACAGTGCCGAAAATCCGTTGAAATTTCACATCCCAACCGAGCTTTCACCCATGGGAACTATTTTCCATGTACTGTGCTTTCCGCTTACACATACAAACATATTGGTAGGAGGTGTAACTGGTAGAGAGATAACGCGCCAAGCAATGGAGAGTGTTTAAGATCATAAGAAACGTTCTCCTTTAATAGTACACAATATTCTACTATCTATAACAGTAAATTTGGTCTCTTTTACGGCCCCCGAAGCAATATTCAACGAGAGGCCCTTCTCGATTTAACGTCGTATAAGCACTTTTTGTGTCAGTTTAAACGAAACTTCTTTCAGGATGAAGCGTGTTAACTTTTATAAAAAATAATAAAACGTTGCTTTAGTTTAGCTTTTTAAAGGATAGTTTACGCTTTTCCGTAGGGTGTTTAATTTTTCTCCCCTATTTGTCTATTTTTCTTTCTTTTATTTTATTTTTTTCTTACGTAAAATTAGACACATCTCGCCGAAAACGTTTTTAAAAATTATGTTTTTACACCGAATAAGTATAATAGGTGCGTTTTATAAACAAACGTGTTCCAAAGCACCTTTTTATACGGCATTGAAATAAATAGGTACCTGTTACCTAGTTAAAAGATTTTGAAAATCGATGTGTTGGATTTTTTTTGCAGAATCAGCATATTACCCAAGATATGTCCGCCGGTGTAATAATTAGCACTCAAAGTTTAGTCTTACAAAGAATCTCAAGACATCAGACTGGTAATTACACATGCACAGCAGCCAATGAAAGAGGCGAATCTTTCAGTGAACCGGTGCCTTTGAGGGTTCAATGTAAGTTTTTAAATTAATTTTTCTCATTTTGTGCTGTTGTATCCGCTTTTGTAGATAGATAACTAGGCTTACCAGCAGCTTAATAACGTATTTGTTGAGTGTCTGAGAGGCTTTTATTACCTAAATTTTAAATGTAATATGTTATCAGCAAAGAAACATGTTATACGAATAAGTTGCCTATTCTGAAAATCGAAGGGCAAATACTGACTCTATTTATTATTTTTATTTATCGTTCAATTTTAAAAATGAAGTGGTTATTGCTGCATGTTGAACAAAAAAGGCCCCCTCCCCTCCCCTCCCCATGTCTTTATCTCCCTCAAAAAACAAAAAAGTTAGTGAAGGAAATAGTTGGTACCTTTAAAAGTTGAACAAATTTAACTACTAGGTATTCATATTTTGCTCAATGTGAAAATTGAAGGGACTACAAGCAATAAGCACTTTTACAAAGTGATTTTGAATATATAATCTAATTGTAGTTTTTTCAATTTTCATACTATGCCAAATATGAAAGGAATAAAGTTTGCTGAACCCTTGCATAAACTAACTTTTCATTTCTATCATTATTTTTGGTGGATGATTTTTTAAAATTCGACTCATAGTAATCGCCTCATCAATTTTGAAATTGGACAAAAAATAAACACCACACATACCCATTTCCAACTCCAGCTTTAATTAGTAGGGGATGCTGACTGAATGCCGAAGGATGGAGGATTAACATTCTTTGGCGATATCATCGTAATCTTTAGGGGGAAATAGGCTCAAAAGGAACCAAGGATTTTCCTTTAATATCACTTGAGTTAGAGTTTCGGCAAAATAAAAATACTTCCAAACCCCTAAATTGATTCATATTCGCTCCTGGTGGCCTCTACCTCTTTTGGGACAACCCTGATAATCGTTCTTCAAAAGAAAAATCAGTGCTGCCAAGTTTGTAGAAGTACTTGAATGTAATTTACAGAAATATTCCACCAGGTGAAGTACTACGCAGTAAAAATTTACTATATTGATAAAATTTTCTTATTCATATTAGCCGTTTTTTTTGGTGATATCTGGTCATATCTAAATTTGAAGTTTGGGACCCACCTTGAAACCACTCAAACTTAACAGGATTATGAAGAGGGACTCTTACGGATACCAAATAAGTGATTTTTTCATACGGAGCTCACCCAATGGAATTTTAGAGCCGTTGTAGGTCGTAGATTCGAATTCCACTATGGGCAAAACATATGTGTAATTCATTGCATGCATTTAACAACTATTACACGATTACGTTCCGAGCACTACTAGTTACAACAGAGATAATTAGACAGCACGCCATCTATTATCAGAATCAAAAAGCTTGTAACTGGTTTGAGCGCCTACTCGTGGCCCACTGCTGAATTCAGGATTGTGAAAATCCGGTTAGCGATGCAGTGAGTTACCTATAGATAGCGTTGAAAGCAACGGGAAACTGCTACGTGAAAGCTCAATGAAAAGACCTCCCTGGAAACCATCCTGATTCTATAGACATAGAGAACACGTTCGTGTTGGCCTTACCCACTTGCGTGTATCAAAGGAATATTTCAATAAAATTCTGAACAAAACTAAACATAAATTTAAGGTGAAGAGAGAGGAAAAAAATTGGCCATCGTTTCAAAATAAAATCGTTTTTTCACTTTTGTAAACGAAAAATTACGTTTTTTTTTTTTTGAAAATGATCCTACTTTGAGATGATAAAATATCCCTAGGAACTAGCTAGGTTAAAATTTCACGCGAAGGCATTTCAATTCATACTATTTAACACCTTCAAAAATTACCCAAATCTAAGGTGAAGATTTTTTCCCCACTCCATCATATTACTATGCTACTAAATACTTACGGGTCTATGTGCTGTTGCTCGTACATTTTATTTTATTTTTAAAGCATCCATGGCATAAAAATGATTCGCGATGTGTTAAGGATTGATTTTGAAAGGTTATTTTTTTTTGTAAAATTTGAAAATAAAATTTCGAAGACGTGACATTGACGAGATGAACAACCTATCGTAAGACAAGTAAATATTTTTCAACTGTTTTCACCAAATCTAATTTATTTCTCATCGCATAAATTACTAGCTGAACCGGCGGTTACGTAAGTATGTGTGTCTCTATATTACGGTGAAAAAACCTTTTAGCTTAATGTGTCGATATGTCATCGTCATTTTTAAAAATGAATCCAAAATAAATTTACGCCGGGTTTGCAGCGCGTTAAACTCAAGTAGGTACTTAGCCACTTACCTAGCTAAACTTTGCAAATGTAGACCATCGACGCAGCGTCGTCGCAACGTTCTGCCATTAATTATCTAATTAAGGGCCGTTCATGGTTCAATTAATTCGTTTCAATTTTTATACTTGTTCGCGAGTGGCTTTAAATAGCACGAATTTAAAAGCAGCGAATTCAGTCAGGCGACTGGACGAATTTCTACGCGAAATTTGTTTTCTTTGGTAACGCTTTGTGAAGTATCACGCGTGTTCGAATGAGGTAAATAAGCAAAAAAGTTTAGGAAGAAGCCTTCGCCCCGTTTATTGCCGAAAAAACTTTCGTTCCGTTTTACACACACACACACACACAAAAAAAGTTACCTACCTACCGTTTCCTGCAGCTCTCTACGAGCATTTGTCTATCGCAGTTTGTGTCTACTCATCACATATTACGGCGAGAAAAGTTTTGTTTTGCTGTATTTTTTCTCGTTTGTTTATTTTTATAATTGGTTTAAGAATTGTTTGTCGATACGTAGTAGCTAACTAGTAAGGCTAATTGCAGTAATGATGATACCGTAGGTAGATAATATCTGTAGTATCAGTTTTCAAATTAGCTACGTAATAGGTACCTAAATAGGTATAGGTAGGTGTAAGCTATCCGAAGCTCATGGCCTGTATCAAGCGGGTAGAGTGTTGTATGATATGAAAACCTATATCGAAAAGTGGATAGTTTATAATTACTGCTGGCAAAATGCCGAATAATAGTAATTTGATTTGAGTAACCAATGGTATATTATTTTGAATGAATGCGATTATTTTATCGTGTGAATACATATTAGGCAAATGGAGTTGGTAAATTTACGTATGTATGTAGGTAGGTATGCGAGTACGGACAAGAGAAAATGTTAATTGCCGTCTGGGGCTTATTCTTATTATCCTTTAATACGAACGGATTTGCTGAGAGGGAAAGTTTCAGGTCATCCGTATGAACGCGGCACGCGGATTTCGAGAACTCGCTGGTCGAGCATGCAGGAGCAAGGTTTGGAGATTTTACGAGCGGTGTGGACATTGCAGAAATTATTACGGCGTGCACGTTGCCTTTGCTTTTCTGTGTCTTTATTAATGCTCTTCGGTCCTATCCCATCTTGACCATAAGTTTTCTCAACCATAATACGGCAAATAACAATACGCTTCAATAACGCTGCATTACATTTCCCAAATGAGTTCTTTATGTTTGTATAAATTGGCTTTCGAAGATGGAAGATAACTCGCGCGTCGGATAATTTTCAACATAACGTTATTTTATATTAGGTATTTATCATTTTTCCTGTTCTCTGTTTTCCTTGTTTTCACAAATTTTATTCAAACAACAATACTCTGCTTTTTTGTATCTCTAGAGTATACTTATACCTACCTATATACCTAGTATCTATCTACCTAACGTTAGCTCGGCTTCCCATTTGCTGTTGCTCTTTTATTTTTCGCATCAAATAATATATAATACATGTAAAAAAAAAATAAAAAAACGAAAACTAACGATAATCTGCTTTAATAAAATAAGAATGTTACATCGATGGAATTAAGTTTCACGTATTAGGATAAAAATTGACGATCGCGGAAACTGGCAAGTGTCAACCTCAAATAATCTCGAGAGTTTGAACTGTGTCAAGTGAAACGTTGTTTGGCGAAAATTTTTGAGAAACTAAAAGCAACGATAAAAATGGCCTATTTCACGTTGAGAGAAAGAAAGAGCGAGAGAGGACGAACGATAGAAAGGAAAATAAACTATTCTACCATATGTTTCACCAACACTGACAATAATAGCTAACCACAGCATGTCTCGATGAAAGTAGATTCTAAAAATGGTACAAATAAAAATAGTTATCTACCTTCCAAATGGTTAATTTACTGCAATTTAAATTGACAACCGTGATTTGTAGACAAGTAGAGACTTTTAGTTTGAAAGAGTTGAAGAAAGACTCGTTTGGGTACAGTGAAATTTATCAGCATGCTTCTGGATTACTTTTATTTGTGAAAAAAGTTATAAAAAGTCGGCAAACCCTTAGAGATTTTGCTTACCAGTTCTTTTTTCACGGATTTATCTCGTGATACCATGGTAGGTACTACGTACGTAAATACCTATCGCGTATTTTGTGTTGTATAGATTTATATTGAACTGCAGATTGTTTTACGCAATAGCTAGCTAGTTGTAGCTTACTTAATACCTACCCTCTACCAATAGGCGGTAATTAAAAATGGTTTCTTGTTATTGATTACAGTCTCACCGGTATGCGTTACTAATGACGTTACCATTATTGGTGGATCATTAGAAGAAACATTGCGTATTCGTTGTCATGTTGCTGCCGATCCAACCAACTTGACCATTTCTTGGCAATTCAGTAGCAGTGAGAAAAGCCACACGTTGTTGCCTAATAATTTCGCCTTTGTTAGCGAAACGATTAGCGAACTAATTTATAAAATTAGATCTGAAAGAGATTATGGAACATTAGCGTGTTGGGCTGATAATGCGATAGGACGACAAGTGGAACCATGTTTATTTCAAATTGTACCCGCAGGTAATTTTTTTCCCTTTTATTTCAATAGTTTTCAATCCGTAGATACTACTTACATGTACTTAGTTGATTATTTTGAGTACATCTATTAAGTATTTACTTGGATATATACAGGTTGGTTACGTCTCAATAGTATCTCTTTCATACCACCAGTACTACAACTCAAGTTAGGCTCATGTGAGATGATTTGCATATCACAACTGTTTGCGGGGCTAGAATTATGTGGGCTTGAAAATCAATTGTGATAAAGTTACGAAAACAATGTAGCACTTTTGAAAAAAAAAAAAGAGTAATGCTTTTGAAGAATTAGTTTGTACAATGTGACCAATTAAATGCAAAAGGAAATTTTAAAGTTATTTTAAACTTGTTTTAAGTAAAAGCTCTTTCAAGTAACATTTCCATTTCTTAGCCTGATTTTCTATGTTATATTGTCAATGAAAACCAGGCTATTACAGTCTATCGATCTGCGGCGGATGAGCAGGGAATATCAACAAGATGCGTTTCAGGGACTTATAGAAGACCAATACGACCGTTTTTAGCCATGTCAGATATTTATTTATTTTCCCCCTAAAACTAATAAATTATTTGCTCTGCTCAATACCGACTAAAATCGATCAAATTTGGGAAATAGGCTTCGATTGGCGAGCCATTTGATGTTTTGGAATGTGGATGACCTCGGGTCAAAATTCAGTTGTGTGCAAATTTGGGCAAAAGGGTGCTGAGGGGCTGAAATTGCAAAAGGTTTTCTTATGTTTTGGGTTTGTTCCTCGCATACCTCTCTTTCAAATTGAGCCAGGAAGTTGAAATTTAATATGTGCTTTTAGGGGGTCTAAACTTTTCAACCTTATTGTACCCTCTCACAGCCCTAAAAAATGTAGTTTTTTTTGTTAGGGGCTTCTCTTTTGTTGAATCTTTTCCCCCACATAATTCGTTTCCAAATTAAGCTAGAAAGTTGAAAGAGTATAGTTGCGAAAGAGAAGGTGAATCGGCCTTTCGCTGGGGCTTTCAAACTTTCTAGTGGATGTTACTCTCTATGGTCTGAAAACGCGTTGGTAAAAATCACTCCCCCCACCCCAACCCTAGATATCGACCAAAAAGTGTTCAAAATACAAATTTAGCTTATAAATTTTCATATTCTACAATTCTCAACCCATTTGTTCCAAACTTGTGAGAATAATAGGCCATACCATGGGTCTTCCCTGGATTTTTTTTCAAAATTTTTCAAACATACCTTCATGCTGAAATACGAGTTTTAAAATTTAAAAGCTCAATATGCATATGTTGTTACAGACCTGGAACAACAAAAAAAAAAAATATATGCTATGTAGGATACCCGTATGCGCAACATATATTTTTTTCAGAATTTTTTTTATGGTGGAAAACCTTGAAAAATGCAAAAACCGTATTTTTTCGGCAATAACTTTTCAAAAAACCCACTTACGAAAAAAATGTTGAAACCAAAGTCGTACAGCATCAAAAAACAAACATGTTTATTTCTTTGACTTCTTCTCCTAGGTGATGGGGGGGGGGGGCGGAGCTAGAGCATGCAGAAATAAGTCATGTCTGAAAATTTGCCCGAGACGCAAGTTATTTTCAAAAATTGGCTTAATTCATATTTAGAAGTGGTTGTTTTGCATAGCACTTTCTACTACTATTGAAAATTAAAAAAAGCAAGAACACCCCCTTTTCTTAAAGGAATGCGAAAAATTTAAAAATTAGTTCAAGAAAACATTATATAGCATCAAAAGACGAACATTGTTTGTTTTTTGGTGGTATACAACTTTGGTTTCTACAATGTTTTCGTGAGTGCGTTTCTTGAGAAGTTATTGCTGAAAAATCAAAATTTGTACCGCTTCCTTGCTTCCCAGAAATGGGCTAAATGTGCATGGATTCTTGGAAAATTCGGTAATATTGAAATATATACTCCACAGCACCTGTACACGACAGTTCTGTTTTCCGTGAATTTTGATCGGGATCGCAGGATTTTTGAGCGGAAAAGCCTGTACTTACACATCAGCATTATCAAAACGTAAAAATAAAGCTTCCAGCATCCAAAAAGGAAAAAAATGTTTGCAAAGATGAAAATGTACTATTCGGCTAAAAATAAGTCGCATGGTGTATTTTTTGAGAGTTGAATTTTTTAAAAGCAAATTGACTATTTTAAGCGAAAAACTAAGTGAAAATTTACGGTTTTTTGCATTTTTTAACGTCTTCCTTCATTAACATAACATGTATTCCTTTCGTTGTTCCATGTCTGCAACAACATATAGATATTGAGCTATTGAATTTCAAAACTCGTGTTTCATCATGAAGGTACATTTGAAAATTTTTGAAAAAAATTCTAGAGAAGGCCCATGGTATAATCCATTATGCCTGCAAGTTTGAAAAAATTCGGTTGAGAATTCTAGAATATAAAAATGTATGAGCTAAACTCGTATTTTGAACACTTTTGGGTCGATATCTAGAGCTAGGGGTGAAGTAGGGGGCCAAAATTTTCACCAGCGAGTTTTCAGACCATACCAACATCCACTAGAAAGTTTGAAAATCCCAGCCAATGGCCGATTCACTCTATCTTACTCGGCTATAGGAAGCTGAAATTTGATATGTAGGTCCTAGATGTGCCTTTTGGTGGTGTCGACTTTTCAGCCCTATTGAGTTCTTCCCTCCCCCACCCACCCTTACTTCTGATTGAAAAAAAAAAACACCTCTTTGCGATGCTTCTTATTTTCAGTTTATATAATTATAATATTCTACGATAATCAAGCTGTAGTGACGCTTTTTTTTATTTACACTTGTAAATTACTAAAAAATAACTGCATCATTTACTGTTGCAACCATACAAGCTATTCTTCATGAGTCCAAATTGAATTGCATAACTTGTAGTATGAAGGAGGAGATACCAACACTATCAGTTTTCTGTTCATTTTTTTCCCCCACAATAAAAACACTGCAATTTTTTGTACTTGTGTTGCAGTCTTTTTGGCTGCACTTTGAAGTTTTCTGATCAGCATACCTATTCGAATTCAGCATAAAGATGCTAAACGTCATTGTTTTGCAACATTAGGATGAACACTAATGAAATTTACAAACTTTTGAGCTTTAAATGTGCTTGAAAAAAGCAATTAAGGTGATGGAATTTCGGAAAAATGGGGGTAGATTTTTGAATGAAATTTTTAATAATGTAGAGTAAAATTTTCTCTGTTGGTTTTAATTTGAAGAGGATATTTGGGAAAAACAATTTGAGACCCAGATCAAGACGATTTAATAATTATGCGAGAAAAAAATTGAGCTGAAAGGTAAAAAAATTTGTGAAAAATTTTTATATAAAAGTACATTTTTTTTAATTAAAAAAAAAAAATCTCCCATCAATCCCACAATATGATGTGTTCAAAGTGTAAAACAAAGTTCGTTTTTTTAAAAATATTCTCGCTTACTCTTTCTGTAAATGAGCTTTGAAATTGGAAAATATAAAAGATATTTTATTGGCTAATTAACTATGGTTTACTTTTTTCCAAAGGACTCGATAAAAGCAACATAGGATAGCTGAAAGGATTAAACTTGTTAAATAGATGGTAAATGTACTCAAAAAATGCCTTCTATTGTACCACCTCACATCTTATTGCACAGCCTGTAAAAAATTAAGATTTTGAGAGGTCGTTATCAATCAAAAACAATCAAGTTGATGAATCTGGAAAGCTTAAAACGGGTAAATCGGTCAAGGAGGTGTCCTGGTAAAGGTCTAATACAGGGCTTAACTTCCCATTTTTTATCATCAGTTAAAATTATAGATTTACTGTTTCAAAAAAGACGAATTTTTATTTACCTATTGATGAAAAAATAAAGTAAAGATCTTGTTGAGAATGGGAAAATAAAAAGGAAATCGTAATTCGAATGGTATAAGTAGGTACTCGTCATAAAATATAATATTTCAGTTGGGGTGTGAATAAGATTTAACTGAAGTTCAATAACATTTTTGTCGGTAGAACATTTCTAAAAGAATCATTTAACATCTTTCGAACAAGGAGAAAGGTGTAAAGCCAAAAGAGATATTAACGAGCTACAACAAACAATAACAACAAGACGTTCTTCCCAATAACAAAGGAACTTTGCCAAATTGCTTCCCATTCTAACGTATTACGGATATAGTCAACTTCGGCCGAATACAACAAAACGTTAAAACGTTTTGTGCCGGGAATCGTGATTTAACCTCCAGCTATTGTCATGAAATAGCGTAATTTTCTCGATTAAATTCAAATTTACGCAATTAAACGCAATTAAGGGAATAATTAAAATTTTGACATTGCGTCGTTGAATGAGTACACCTAAATTTTTCATTAGGCTCGGATTTATGCACGCGAATTCTATACGCGTGTTTGGAATTTAAATTCATTTTGACATTTGTGCACGTAGGTGTATTGATGTCTACGTACGATGTAGTGAGTAGCTACGTACATAATCTCACGTATAAGTATACAGATACCTGTTACCTAGACTCTAGTATTCGTCGTTTTATTCGTACTTTCAAAAGAAGACTACTTAATGAAGTTTTGTTTCGTAAGATACGTGTACGTACTTAAATAAATATAGTCTAACAGCTGCGAACGATGGAACGATACTTCGTAAATCTATTAAACACTAATACAAGAATGAAAATTTCTATATTTTCCAACGAGTGTAGCTATAAATGGATTATCTATATTATGCTCGAAAAATAATTACACATCCATTCGATTCTTAATAGGTACATCTAACTACTTAATAGATTTAAAGTAGGTACAGCATTGCTAAAATTATTCAAATCAGTTCGTTTTTTGCTGAAAGAGAAGTAACCTTTTATAATTTTAAAAGATTAGATAGATATCTGCTGCGATCTAAAATAATTTTAGTCTCAAAATGTTTATTTAGATATAGGTAAGTAAATACGAGACAGCGAAGAATTTATTTATTTAATTTTTTTTTTTTCGCATTTTTTAAATCTCCAAAGTGAGGTAAATTGTTTATTTTATTTCTGTTCAACAAATAAAACCCGAAGAAATGTTTTTTAACTGACATATTTGGAGAATAATGAGATAATTCGTGAAGGTTTAATGATACGGAAGATAGAGTTAATGTTCTGTCTATAATGTAAAAGTCGCATTAACAGCGAACGAAAGACGATACTTGATGTAGATTTAGTGTGCGGGGATTTGGGTTTTCCTTAAGTGGTTGATATATACGTTATACATACTTACATAAGTACCCACACTTACTAAGGTATTACATATAATGCCAACTTACCAGTGCCTTAATTTCGTAAACTTTGTTGTTATTGATTCGTCTCGAGAACACATTTATAATTCGAATCATTTCATATCGATGTAAACCATTCATTCGACGAACGAATGAATAGAATTAATTTGACAACTAATTAGTTCTTGACAAATTTCACTACGATTTTAGCAATAAGATTTCGCTCCGTTGCGTATTATTTTCGTTGTAATTTTAGTCTAGCATATCATTGCCGCAGCGTTCTTCTTGCGCTAAAAAATTATTAGGTATCATTTATTTTTTTAAATTTCTAACAATCGTCGGTGTTACTATTTTTTCGTTATAGCTCGACCGGAAGCGTTGAAAAATTGTAGTATAAAATCGCTTCAAAATAGTTCTAGCGAATTGATGGTTGTCGAGTGTATTGCCGGCTACGATGGTGGACTTCCACAATCTTTTCATTTGGAAGCTTTAGAATCTGGATCTCAACGTTTACACGTAAACATATCTCGAAGTCAATCTCCGATCTTCCGTATTGAAGGTACGTCGTTTAACGACGTCGATGGTGGTTCCGTGTTGCATTTGCTATTATATTCAGCCAATCAGAAAGGACGAAGTGAGACCGTCATTATTGAAGATATCCCGCTAAACGGAGCAGAAAAACGAACCGGTAAGATTTGTTTATTTTTTCGTATATTTATTCTTACCTATATAATTCTACTTTGTATTCGAAAATAAGTAAGGCAGGTAGGTAGTGTTGAATACGTATGGCGTATAATGTTTAGGTATTTTCGAGTTCTTTACTAAATTGGTTGGTTGGTTGGTTCACGTTAGTTGTACCGGTGATATATTTAAATTATATCTAAATAGGTATTGGTGGCTCATGGATACTACATACATATGTACAGTACCAATTTAATCCATAAATATACCGTTTGTAATCGAGCTGAGAGTGCGCGCGCTCGTAACTTTACAAGCTTAACCACCTTTGTAGGTATTTTTAGTTCTTTTTTTTTCTTTCTTTCGATACAGAATGAAAAAATTGCGGTGGTAATTCAATTACATGATGCGTTTGCTTTTTATTAAATTTCGCTTTCGTTTTTCTACATCATCGTCGTCTAAATGCGAAAGTATTGTCTCTGAATATCTTTTTCAAGTTAATATAATACCTATTGGTACATATGTGTGTTACATTATTAAAAGATGTTTCGTAAAATTTCATATACCTACCCTGTACAATATAATGTATGGTACATATAAGCTACCTGGTACCTACCTACCTACCTATATACTCGTACGTACCTATATCTACCTACCTACCTATTTCATATTAACTTTAGTTCGCCGCCTCCATCGTCTGTAGACAATGCATTACGCATATTACCAATAACTTGAATGTGTATATGGTTTGAGACCTTGGATCAAGGATTTTATCACTAAGGGTCAGACGTAAAATAATGACTTACAGTATCTTAAAACTTATCCTCTGGTGGAAAATTAGAATGAATTTTAAAAATTTTCGATATTTATGAGAAAATAATTTTATAATTTCATCTTTCCCGGTGAAATATTAAAATAGCACGTGCTCATAAAATTTCATATCTATGGGTATTTCGAAGAATTGAAAATATTGAAAAAACGCGCCGAAATTTAATTTTGAAATTTTTCACTGTTTCATATAAACGCATGTAAAACATTCAAAATTTTAGGTAGAAAAGGACTGTTAAGAAACACGACTAAATTTAAATATGATTCAATTGCAAGGAATTGGAAAATTGAAAATACACATGCGTTAAAAACTATCAAATTGGTATCGAAATATTGAAGATCGATATTGAGCATAAAATATTTGATACTCAATAATATTGAATGAAAGGATTTCAATACGACACGACGTACCAAAGATATCGATACGCCGATATATTGATATCGTATCGTCATTTTCAAAGTTATGTAGAATACCAAGTTGGTGCACTGCCATAAAACAATGGAATTAGTTTAAAAAATCCCGTTGGGAGCGACACCATTGCATAAAACCATCAACGACGTACACCAATGTGAACACATACAAAATCCGCCAATCAGCGTTCAACATTTAAAAGTATCGTATCAGCGTTGGGGATGTCAACGCTTCCAATGGGATTTCAAAAATTTTCAAAGTCAAATCAAAAGTTATGTAGAATACCAAGTTGGTGCATTTCAATTTTATCTTGAAAATTTGAAAAATCCTGTTTTGAGCACTTCCATCGGCTCAGTCCCAACACTGATCGGCTGCTTCAGAATGTTGAATACTGATTGGGGGATTTTGAAAGTACCACAATTTTGTTGTGTATGTTGTGGTGTGGGGACGCGAACTGCCCCACACTCATCGGAATGCGAATAACTGTATAAAATATCAACGACTGCCGATACACATTTAAAAATTCTTTATGAAAAATAATGAAAATGTATTTCAAAAACATCACAGAACACCATTTAAGAAAAAATAATTACGCGTATGACTAGATCTTTTTTAAAACTTATAAAACGTGTAAAAAATTAACTTAATGCCATTGCCACCCACATTGGCTGCAGTCGCAGCTGCACACTACAAAAAACTTTTACTCTTGCATGGTATCCTTTTACAACGAGAGAAAATCAAGGAATGAGTGCACTATTCTCGCAACCAATCTGTCCAACCTAAATCCAATATCGTTATCTCTCTCTGTCTAAACCTGCTTACATGCTACAACGTGGTGATGTGTGTTCACATTGATGTACGTTGTTGACGGTTTTAGGCGATAGTGTCGCTCCAACGGGATTTTATGAACTAATTCCATTTCTCTATGTAAGTGCACTAACTTGGTATTCTACATAACTTCGGTCATTCTCATCTTTAATACAATATCGATGGACTAATCCCATAAGCGAGTGGTTGGGTTCCCTGTTAGGTGCTAGAATTCTACAAATGACCGGTTATCTGAATACGATTTTCCATTCGGATAGTAACCGTTTAGCCGGTTTGTCTAACCGGTTAGCTTGAGAATTGGAAGCTTCTATTGTGAATAATTTTGTCCGTTTCACAAAACCGATTTGATCTTTTCATTTTTCATTCTTGATATGAATCTCTTTTTTTTTGTTTCGCCTGATTGGTTGGTGATAAGAACGACCAATCAAAAGAATATTCGAATTATTACCGGCTATTATCCTTTGAGTATTAATAACATATGGAGGGATAAAAATGTACTTTACAGTCCCGCAACAGTGACCATTTTCTGAAACTTATCGCTTATCAATCACAAAAAATGAAATATATTTTTTAAAACTCACCAATGAGATTAAAAATATCGTAAAACATAATACATTTTCTATTTTCCATCATTACAATTTGTAGCGTTATGGAATTAAAAATGAAAGGCGATGACCTGTGATGATCTCTTTTATTGGGTACTTTTGTGGTAATTTTCTTGATTCGGCGCATTCTATACCTGTACCGTCATATAATGGTAGAAGTCCGATTTGTATCCCTCCATATTATGTTATTTATACTCAAAAGTTATTATCCGGTTATCCGAATTTGTGGATTTTATTCGGCATAACTGGTTATTTGCAGCAAAATTGTTTTGAGGATGAACAGGGTTCCTGGCCACTATTACCTATGTCTGTGGATAATGCTCCCAGGATGTTGAATTGAATTTTGGAAAAATGTACATAGATACTCAGAACATCTCAAAAAGTATTCAAAATGATATCAAAACGGATTTAGATTGTCAGAATTATGGCTGAAAAAAATTATCGGAACAATAATTTTTTTCATGAATACATTGAAAGCAGCTCTCGGAATAACATATTAAGAATTCCAGTTTTTCCATCATATCTCTTTAAAAATAGCTTTTACAACAAACATTGTTCCTTACTTATTTATTTTTCTATAAATTTCGTAAAACTTTTGTACATAAGATTTTTTCAAATGAATCATAGGAGTGGAATTAGGAGATTTTAAAAATTATGTACCTCTAAAGCTCACACCCCTATTGAGGTGATAAAATTGGCTTTCAACTCAATTTGCCTTTAAGTAGCCCAAAATATAACCCTTGATGTAAATATTTTTCACCAGAATTTTTGAGCCCCTTCTCCAATTCCGCACTTGTTACAATATACTTCCAGGTAAAAATTTGATTTTTGGGCCCAGAAGGTACGAAAATTTTCAAAATTTTGCAGTCTGTATTGTATAGATTTACACAGGGTATAATTTTCATGAGGATCGTTTCATATATTTTCCAATTTTTTTGCACATTGACAACTTCACAAAATAGTATATTCATCAATTTTTTTGGTTTCTCTGAAATTTTTTAAGCCCAAAAAACAAGGGAAATATAAACCGATCTTTAGGAAAATTATACCATACGTACAATTATGCAAATACCGACAACACAACATAATTTTGAAAATTTCCTTGTCCTCTGCGACGAGGTATCAAAAATTTAATTCTTACATTTTGTGATTGGTTCGAACTTTTTTGGCCTTTTATTTTCCTCCTATGACTCGTATGGAAAAATATTTGATGCAAAAGTTGTAAGAAATTTATAGTAGAACAAAAAAGTGCTGAACCATGTTTGTCGTAGAAGCAATTTTAGAGGTGGCAAGGCGGAATAACCGGAATTTCCGAGGAGATTGGCTCCTTGTGAACTATGCACGTTTTCTATAGATGGGGACTTTAAATATGTTATTCGGAAAGCTATTTCCAATATATTCATGAAAAAAATCTTTGTTAGAATAAGTTTTGATGTTTTGGTGCATGTGGTGTAACGAATGACTTGATATTCATAAAAAAATTACTTTCTATACTAATTAGAATTTCAAAATTTTTCTTTGTTATCTAACTGAAACCTTCATAAACTCTTAGCCTCCCCCCGCCCCGTTGCCTTAGGTTAAATTTGTATATTATCTAATATTCTACTTCATCATACCAGTGGTTTAGCCGTTCGCAATTCACCCATTTAATCGCATGACCTTCGATATACTCTGAACATGTCTGTTAGAATCACCCTTCTCCTATTGTACAGGATAGGTGTACCAGTAATGGTTTGAATTCATATTTTATTTACATTTTTGAGTTGAACGGTCATGCTTAAAGTTTTCTTGGAGAGAAGAAAAACTGTTAGGACGCTGAATTCTTATAACTTCTGAAATAAGCACCATCTAAACGTACTCATGGATGACTAACTAACGTGAAAATCTATCGTAGCAGACGCCGAGCAAAGTTTTTGATAGAATATGTATGATTATAGTGGATAGGTAACTCGTCTACTTTCGTTAGGGTACGTATATGCAACTTTTTTACTCGAAATTTTCGGTTTAAATGATAATCCATCGCATTACTTGAACATCAGTATGAAGTAAAATTGAAATTTCGTGGTTTAATGTGTAGGTACGTTGCGTAGCTACATAGTTATGAAGTTTTAGTCGTTTAATTATACCAGCTACATTTGATCAGAAAAGTTTTCGTTTCGTATTGAGTATAACTGTAACAACTGATGTTTTGTAAGTTCAGCAATACTTCTATGCACTTGAAACAGAGTTGTCAAATGCACATAATGCTTTTACAAAAGGGTCAGATACGATGTTTCATAAACAGATTTTATCTACCTGTAGCTATTTAGTACACAAAACAAAATATACAGATATTTGCATTCATGTGTATTGTGTATTGCATAGCTTGGCGTCGATTTATAAATTTACTTACTTACTCTCGAGGTAGATATACTTACCTACTAGCATAAGGTACTCGTCACACCTTTACCACCCGCATAACGTAAAATTACATTTTCTCTTCTTCCTTGTTCGTATGTTCGTAATAAGACTACGTGCATTACTGTATGAGTAGATAGGTTGGATATCTATGGTCGTTACTACCACTTCTACGAGTACCATAGTGTATGTAGTACATAGCTATAGACTATAGGTTCCTAGTTTCCTACGGGTAAGTATGAGGAAAATCGTTGGCAATTTCACGTATAGCTTATGAGCTATCCCCGCTTATTGGTTTACCATTAAAGGGTTGTTCTAGTCACACTTTCATTTAAATTGTAATCGTTTTGATAAGAGAAGACCGTGCTATATAGACTAGTTCGTTTATGAGGCGGAATCGTTAATACGTGACTAGCTAATAAAGATAATGTTATCATTACAGAATGGAAAGTGGATCAAGATATCAGAAAATGGAGTATTAGTCAAATTACCATGTTTTTGGTTGGTTCTTTCTTATTAATAGGCAGTTCTATATTATTCACCGTGATTTTCGCGACACGAAAGCGATACGCTAGACACAATGATGAAAATTCAACGACTAAACGTCTAAAACTTCCAATTAGCTCTTCCGATAATACTTATACTGTAGCTTATCAATTGAAGACTGGATCTAAGCAACCTGATATCATAAGTAGAGGTACGACGTATATCGTAGTACTTGAATGATCTATAATTTTGATCTTTTTAAATCGTCAATACACTAAATACAAATGATAAAATTGAATATCCATTTTGCTTACAGTTAGTTCTGATCGCATTGCCTCAAATAGTTTAGAAAAAAGAGACGATGCAAAAACTTCTAATTCAGTAAGTATATGTTATCTCGCCACATAATACCTACGTGCTGAAATGCGTAATTTTGCATGAAATGGCGAAACTAAATTAACGATGAATATTTATATTTACATATGTTTAGGAAACTACAGCTGTGCCTAGTAATTCAAATGGTAGCTCTCCATCGTGCCAGGATTCTGGTACGAGTCTGTTATCTGTGAAAACTGGACCATATCAAAAGAATAATATCCAGAATTCAGCTACGATTAAAAAGAAACCAGTAATCAGTCATATACCAGGACCAGAAAGTTGTGTTTGAAAAAGTGATGGCAATGATTTTATGAAACGAATACGCTGCTATTTTTGCATTATTATTTACTCGTACGATTTTTTTCTTATTCGTTTTATTTACGTATCTCTCGATATTCAATCAAATTGATTATTCTCCGTCTTCATTTTTCATCTTATTTTGTTTTCATTCGTCGCCTTCATCATAAATTACCTACTCATTTCTCCGTCAAAGAACATTGAAGCCTGTTGTGAATCGTTGTACATTACTCACTTCTAAACAGTATTTATTGTATCTAGGTAGGGGTACACCTACATTTAGATACACCGTAATAATTATATTTTACTTTAGCTCTCGCTGTCGCTGCTGTTATCGTTAAAAATTTCTTCATTTTTATTGTTGTTGTTATTATTGTTTGTTATCGTTATTGTTGTTATTATTTTTTATCGAACAATTACGAGTTCTAGTTTATTACCTGTTTTTCGTCAGTTTTCTTGGATTTTTTTGTTTACTTTTTATCCTGTTTTTTTTTTTTTTTTTTTTTTTTAAAAGAAAAAAAAACAATGATTTTTAAATATAGGTACTTAATTACCAATGATCGTTTTACAGTACTTAATTGTTTTATCTTCCATATCAGCATTATTTTATTGCTGTTTGTTGAATTTTTTTGAAAAAGCGATCATAATTGGTTACGATTTTTTAATGCAATTTTTATAATTTATATTAATAAATAATATGAAACTTGTAATAATGAAATAAAGGGAAAATATGCCATTCTTCGATTTTTTTTTTAGTATACGTAGGTATATACTTACTAAAAATATGTTGAATTGTTTCCGCAAAATATCGAAAGTAATTTTTTTTTCAAATAATATGAAAACAGTTATTTTTTTTGTTTATTTTGACAATGAATTTGTTGTATATAGAATGTTTTAAGTTTTAATAATTTGTAAAAACGTTTTGAATAAAGATTTTTATGAATTTTTTTTAAAAAAAAAGCGAATTGATTAATGAACGAAAGTGTCTCTTTTTCAAGTACGTATTCAACCCGTATACATTACGATGGATTCACATTTGAAGAATGAGCTACTAATAAATAATTAATAGGCACTTCGGTAAGTATGTGGCGTAATTATGGTAAGTATATGCACACGTTCGCACATTGTCCGTTGAAGTGTTGATGATAACAAAAAAGTAATGGGTAGATGAAGCGTTAAAAAGCGAAAGAAAATAAAACAGTACAATAATTCAGCCGCAGAATTATCTGCACACCGTATAATGGTAGGTTTCGTATACGATTGCGGAGTTTTTCGAATTTAAAGGTAGGTACTGGGCTCGTGCATGTTGGGCATTAAATCAATAAATAATGAAATTACGATAACCTTAGTAAAATGGTTTCGATAAATGAAATATCGAAAGTACGTCTCGTAAAATGCGAGAAAAAATTTCTTAAGCTACCATTACATTTTTAACGTGAAACGCGCTTTGTTAGTGGCAAGTCGAATGTAATTTATAATTTATTTATCGCCACAAGAGCCACAGCCTTTCTAAATATCTAACCGATAACTTTTACATAATGTTATTATTCTATTCAGAGCATGTTACAATATCATAACTTTGGCTATAAAAGTTGAAAAGTAAGTGGGCAAAGTACGCGATAAAGTTATAATTCGAGTAGGTTCTAGGTACACATCGTTTCTTATATGGGTCTGATAGGATGCGGCAGATTGCAGATAAGGTGTTGTAGACCATTATAAATAATTATTATCCGTCAACGTGTCTACTTTTATAGCTTTTTGAGCCAAAAAATACTTTCTGACATTTTTTACCACCTCAAGCATAATACATACGTACGTTATACATACATGGCAACTACGTATAAGGATTCAGATTTACACGTAAACGTATCCTACATGTAAGTAGAAGTACTAGGGTACTATATAGCTAGAGGTATACAGGTTCGGTAGGTATATACCTAACTTATTTACCTTAGATTTTCGTTTAAACACTTATTGAGTAAGGCAGATGCGATATTAAGTACAAGATGTGTAGCTACATAAGGATCTATCTATCTTCGTGCGATATTCTTAAGATTTTTCAGCATATTCTAAGGTAACTAGCTAAGTAACTACATTTATATTAAAATTTAGTCAACATTTAGCGCTGTAAAATTTACTTCTACCTACTCGTCCTATTTAGAATACTACACAAAAGTAGGTCTACAATAGATATATGTACATGTTCATAATTTTAATAATTGTACTTTATCCTAAAAGCGTAGGTAATATGAGAAAGAAAAAATGATACTTCTTGAAATAGGTATCATTTATTATTTATTTCACCCATGTAATGGAAAATATATTCTCCATAAACTCGTGTACTTTTTAATGCAATGTAAGTTTAAGTATATTGAGGCTTTTTGAGATTACTTTAGGTCTGCACTTACCATGCGTAGGTATAATGTATAAGACGTTATCATTTTGTAATATTTTTGAATGAAAATATCTGCAGAATATCCCCATATCAATACACACTTCTTATTTCGATGAACGATGATACGATTTAAAGGGCTGCTTTAGGGTTTATTTTCAGTTTTTTGAAATACGGGTAATAAAGGTAAATAATCTGCTTATAAAAATGATGTTCATTTCTAAATACGCTTGAATAATTTAGCACAAAGTAGATACATAATTTTTGGTACTGCTTTTATTTGGGATACCTACAATTCTGATAACTGACAATTTTTGTAAAAATTGCCATGTTTCTATACTTGTCATTTTTCAGCTTTAAATTTCGTGTTTATATCGATGACAACAGATGTAGTTTTTTAGTCGAGAATAGGTATCTTAAAATGTTTTCAATCTGAGTTTTTCTCTTTCAATCTGTCAATGAGAGAAGTAATGTCATATCATTTCATAGAGGGCTAGATTTACAAAATTCATTTCATGGTCCAAGTACTTTATTCTTACTACTTGGTTCATGGTCAGAGCAGAAACCCTGAAGATTGCTTTCCCCATGGAGGAAAAAATGTGAAATGATGAAATTTATCAATTTTTTCCCCGTATTCGTGATTTTCCGTTTTTCAATATTCAGCATACTTTTTTCTCCATTGGGAAACAACCTTCAAATTTTCTGCTCAAGCCATTTAATGGAAGAGGAGTGTACTGCTACTCATTTTAATGATTTTCAATGGGGAGTTCGTCTTTAACTTTTTCAAAAGTTAGCGCAATCGTTTACCTTCTTTCTCACTTACCTTCAAAATTGGAATTTTTTCCCCCTATTTTTTTACAAAAATGACTAATTTTTTTTTTTTTCGTAAAAATGCAACCCTTGTGGTTAGCACCCCAACCATCGAGTTGAAAGTGCTCTCCTGTTAATTTTAAAATGTTTTAACGAAGTGCTCATAATAGCTTTTTCGAAAGTTATTCACAACAAAATAGAAAAATTACAAATTTTTTGTCATGTTTTTTTGTATTTATTTTGACATATTTTACGAATCACTTCACCCCCACTCTTTACTTTTATATCACACGGTTTTCAAAATGAGCGGCGGGTTTGGGTAAAAATGAAATTTTGAAAATAGTATATTTTGGATCCTTCGATTTTCTGGATATGCTAACAATTATACATATGAGTCTCATGAGTTGACCTATCACTGGTATAAGAGAAAGGAGGTCAACACGAAACACTCGGTACATGCTAAATTTCAGCATCCAAACTCAATTTGAAGGCAAAATATGCATATCACAAACTACAAAACGGGCAACAAAAATTAATTACAAACTACTCTTTAATGACTGCGAAGGAATGTATTGGAGCTGAAAAGTTGAAGAGGTCAAAAAGCTCACATAAAGCCCGTACTAAATATACACGTCAAATTTCAACCTCCTAGCTCAGTATGTATGGGAGATATGCGTGAAACTCACTTTTTTCAGAGTCAAGCAGGGAAAAAATTCCCAAATCTTCCCTTCTAATTGACATAGGACACTCATTTTCGGATACGCTGGGCAAATTTTGATTCTTTATCGATTGGTTTAAAAGCGAACAATATGTGCGATTCAACATCTAAGCATCCCAAAGTTAGGCCCAAGTGAATTTTGACCCAAGGTCATCCTCACTCATATACATCAAATCTGCTATCAGCCCAAGTTGACTGCTTAAATTTGATTGAATTTGGTCGGTATTAAGCATACTAATTGATTTTTAGTTGGAAGAGGGGAGAGCGGTGAAGAAAAAAATTACTTTCTGACAAATACCAGGTTCAAAAATGGTAGGTCTATTAATGGTCTTCTAGGACTCGAAAATAGATATTGTAGATACCATCTGTTGGTCTATAGACTTTTACAGCATAATTTTCTTTAACAATTCTTTAACAATATGTCGTATAAAATCTACCTAAAAAGTCCAGAAGATCACAACGTTGGATCAAATTTTTTCACTTGTATGTCTATTGTCTAGTTTAAGAATTTAAACCAAACCAACTGATACAAAATTAGAGCTAAGCCCCTCTCTAAACATCACAAAAAGAGCAAAGAGGAGATTTTAAAAAATTTCTAACCATTAGAAAATAAATCTTGATTTCCAGCTATTGGAAAATTGGAAAAAAATATACATTTCTCTACATTTTCAGTGTAGAGGAAGTGCAGAAGAAAATTAGGTTTGGGATGATGAAAAAAATTGAATTTTTTCATTTTTACTCAATTATAAAGGTATAGGTTTTACTCCAATTCCACCTAAAAGCAGTAGTATAACTAGGAAGGGGGAGTGTTAGAGTTAGCACAACTTTCATCTTCCATACTATTCTTTCTAAAACTAAAATTCTCTTTAACGCTTGAAAAACTGTTAAAATTTCATTCATGCAGCCCAAAGATATGTTGTAGTGCCACCCTTTTTTTTAGCACCTCATCAGTCATAATATTTTGCAAAATTTCCGTCCTCTTTAATTTTCAAAAATAAAGAAAAGTACCAACATGAGTGATAATTTTCATGCACATCGTTCAAGTTGTTATGCGTATTTTATATTTTTAAATTTATTGCAACTTTGTTCCATTTCGTATGGGGTTTTTTCGGTATTTAAATCGAAAATTGCCAACGATATTTCTCACGAGAACTGGGAAGTTGAATCAAATAAACGCCCGAAAAAGTAAATCTAATTAGGTAAATTCACCACCGCGTTGTATAAAATTAACGGCGAATCAGTTAGGCAAATTATTTAACATGATAATGATCTCCGTTCTCCTCAACATAACTAGCTATGTTTTGGTCACATGAACGCACGAGTCAGTAGCACTAAATGCGTAACTGTTTGGGTCTCACTAGAATACCCTATGTTGGTTTAAAATTGTTTTGTTAAATTTCTCGTATTAAGAAGAGAAAAGTTTAGTTTGTTGGAATCATCTTATCACGATTGTATCAAATAAAAGTGAATAAAAGATAAAAAAATTCCAGTCCAGCTCGTACGTAGTTTAGCTTAGATATAATTATATGCATACCTATACCTAGGACTACTTTTGTACTTACTCAACGTTTGAGGTACGCTTAATGAAATGTTTCGAAACGTCCAAAATGAAAACAAAAGACGTTAGGCGAATAAGTGGCTGGTAGTTATAATGATGGCATATTTGGGAATACTGGGTTCGCCTGAAAACTGTGTGGCGTGTCGTGTACGCCAACCATTTATAATATTAATTCTATTACTCGTACCTGCTTCATACGAGGTGTTAATTATTTATTTATTTTTTTTTTTTTACAATCCTTTACGTCATAAGAATAAACTAGAGTAGTTATAAATGAAACTGCGTCCGCGAACGTACGAGCAATTTTATAACATCGATAAATACTTAGGTAAAAGGTGAAATACAAGCAAATTTTTCAACGTATGATGATAGTATCTCTTTTTTTTTTATTTTACTTTTAATGAGTTGAATTGGTCAGGGAGGTTAAATTTCGTTCGCGAGTAAAGAACCCACACGGACGGAAATATCTGAAACCGCAATACATTCTGTACCAAAGTTTCATACGAGAAGTTTGTAACTTTTCTAGTTATACTTATTTACTTAGTTAGTATGCTTCGAGCGTTTTCACACTTTTAACTTCTCTATTTGAAGTTCGAAATCCTTGTCACACCCGCAACGTCTACTTCTCCTTTTCATTCTATTCCGGTATTTAGATTTACTACTGTAATTTCATTGATTTTTCCGGTTCCTTACACCCTCATGTGGGAACGTTAGCACGTTGAAAACATTCGACAAGTTTTTACCGTCATGTGGTTTCATTTTCATCGTTATTACTTTTAAATAGTTTTTGATGTTTGACTGAAATTTTCCGAGTCAATTTAAAAGCATTAAAATTTGTCTCACCATTGTACATACATATGTATTTATTGTAGGCGAGGTTATGTTATTGCTCGTGATTATGTTATGAATTTATTGGAAAACATGCTTTTTTCCTTCTTTTTGTGATTTAGGTACCTATTTAGTCGAACGTTTAAAGATGAATGTTCCTATAGTACGTAGACTACCTAATTGAAAATCCTTATATTAAAATTACGAATTTACGAGTACAGCCCAATATCAATAAAGTTTTATCTACGACGAACGTAAGAAAAGGTGCTCATATGGATATAGTACATAATTTCGTATTTTCAACTTTCTATGAGATACTCTTACATTAAGCAACTAGAGTGGATGCCTGTTTCACCGCAACGTAATTTCTCTGCTAAAAGGCGCATACAGAATGGCGATCAGAACTGTCTTCTTAGAAATGAAATATTATTCTAAGCCGCCTTTAAGAATAAATATATTTTCTCGTTTGCCGAAAACGAACAACGAATATAATAAATCAAACTAGGCGCAGAGCATCAATATTGCTTGTCAATTTTTTTCCTTAGTTTTGTTTTTTTTTTTTTACTTGCTTTCTTGTTTGACGTATTTTTCCTCTTTTTTTACCCATCTGCAACTTTGTATTACTCATAGCGAAGTACTTACCTACCTCACAATTTTATCTGTACATTCAAACGATGGCGTAATCAAAAGATCTGAAAAAGCGTGATCTCTGTCTCTCTCTTTGCCTTTAAAAAATAAAGAACTATGCTTAGTTATTAAACGTCTAATAAAAGTTCTTATAGTGGGTGTTCCGCATTAACCTCTCCATCCTTATACCAGTGATAGATTATCTCATAAGACTTGCATGTATAATGGTTAGTATACCCAAGAAATTGAAGGGACTGAGATATGCTACCTTCAAAATTTCATTTTCACCCTAACCTGCTTCTCACTTTGAAAATTCATAGGAAAAAGTTATTAAAGATGAAGATTCACTATTTACAATAAAACATAGTGTATACTTTGCAGTATGTGTGGTACAAAAATCAGGAGTGAGGGTGAATCGGTTCGTAAAATATGACAAAATAAATACAAAAAATTTGGAATTTTTTTATTTTTTTGTGAATAACTTTTGAAAGAGCTATTATGAGCGCTTCATTAAAAAAAAATTAAATTAACAGGAGAGCATCTTCAACTCGGTCAAGTATTTAGTCATTTTTGGATAAAAATGGGGGGGGGGGGTGAAATTTTAATTTTGAAGGTTAATGCGAGAGAAGCAAAACGATTGCGCTACAAGGCAAGGA
>FIZR01000743.1:0-21374 GCA_900060175.1 Ferrisia virgata | reverse complement strand
TGCAGTTGTCTTTGGTTCAAGAATGAGATTATTGCTTCTATAGCTGTTTGTATGCGTGTCCGAAGCTGATCTGGACAATCAGCTGCAATAAGCAGCAATGTATCATCTGCGTAGCATTGTAAGAAAGCCCATGTCCGTGTATTGTCTAAAACTCGAAATATATCATCGAATACAATGTTCCACATGTCAGGACCAGGGACTAATCCCTGTGAACAGCCACGAGAAAGCAATTTTTCTACACCATTAAAGATGATTCTTCTTTCGGTGAATCAACTCCGAGTTAAGCGAAGGAGATAATGATCTGTTTTTCTGGAACCTATATTAAATCAACGTACCAAATTTCAACGTCCTAGCATATTACGGGTGGGGAGAGGGGGGGGTGAAATGCGAGAAATAAACTCAAAAAATGAGAAAAATCGACCAAAAAACTACCTTTTTGAGGCTGTGAGAGGCTGCATACAGGCTGAAAAGTCGAAACTAATAAAAAGCAAATCTAGGACCAAGATTGAATCTACATGCCAAATTTCTACTTCTTGGCGCAATTTCAAGAGGAGTTACTCGTCTAACAAACTCAAAACATAAGAAAAATCAACCAGGAAACCACATTTTTGGGGCTATAAGGGGGTGCAATCAGGCTGGAAAGTCGACACTCCCTCCCAAAAAGCACATGTAGGACTCTTTCTAAATGTACGTGCCAAATTTCAACTTCCCAACTTGATTTGGAGTGAAGTTCTGCAAGGAGCAAACTCGAAACATAAGAGATTCCGCCCAAAATAACACATTTCTGGATTGTAAAGGGGCACAATAGGTCTGAAAATTTGAAATCCTCAAAAAGCTCATCTATAGTCATTACTACGTCTGTATATCAAATTTGAACTTTCTAGCTCAATTTGGAGGGGAGACGGGGAAGGAACAGCCCCTTTTCAAGATCAAAAAGGAGGAAAAGTTTGTCATCTCGCCTCCTAATTGACACAGGAGGCTGATTTTTGGATAAGTTATACTACTTTAGATTGCCTATCGATTGGCCCTAAAAGGTACTATTTTCGTAGTTTTGGCCTTTCAGCAACCAGTCTTCCAAATTTGGGCATAACTGAATTTTGACCCAAAGTCGTTCCAACTCGTACATAGGTGGTCTTCCAGGATCCTAACACAGATTTTGTTAATATCTCCCTCCCCTCTCACCATCCTCCGTACGTCGATAGACTGTAATTACCTGGTTTTCATTGGCAATAGATCAGACTACGCCCCCTTCCCCCTCCAAAATTACTCTGTTAAATCTGTGAAATAGATAATTTGTGTGTTCAACATCGGTCTTTGGCCTGATTTTCTACGTCTTATTGTAAATGAAAACCAGGTTATTACAGACTATCGACTTACTCGCGGATGGAGGAGGGAGTATCAACGATTCCATTTTGGGATCCTAGAAGACCATTGAAACCAATTTTTGTACATGTCAGATACTTAATTCCTTTTCATTTTTCATCGATTCCCTCTCGAAACTAAAAATCATTTGCTCAGCTCGGTGCTGACCAAAATCGACAAAATTTTAGACAGTAGGCTTCGATGGACGGCGGATTTGATATTTTTGAGTGGGGATGATCTCGAGTCAAAATTTAGTTGTGGTCAAATTTGGGGGGGGGGAGTGCTAAGGAGCAAAAATCAGAAAAATTGTTTATCTTCATGTCAGTCGGTAGAAAATCAAAAGTTGTATAACATGTACAAAAGTTGGTTTCATAGGTCAATTAGGAGGGGAGATATGGGGTTTCCCCTTTTTGAACTTGAAGACAGATTTTTAGAAAGTTGAAATTTAGTATGTAGACATGGTAGGGGCCATAGATATGTTTTTTTTAGGAGATTCGACTTTTCATGCCCATTGCACCTTCTCCCAGCTTCGAAAAAGGTGGATTTTTGGACTGTTTTTTTTACGTTTTGATTCTGTCTCACGCATATCTTCCTTTCAAATTGAACTATAAGATTGAAATTTTGGCATGTAGATTCAGCAGGTATCGTAGATGTACCTGTCTCCTTACATACCACCTTAAAGCCCCGAAAAAGTGGTTTTTTGATCGTTTTCTTTTTATTTTTTGACTTTGTCCCACGTGTATCTCCCTTTCTAATGTATCTGGGAAATTGAAATTTGGTATGTAGATTTTAGTAGTTGTCCTAAATGGTTTGGGGGGGGGGGGTTCAGATATCGATTTCAATATCGGTCTGTACCGCTACCACTATTGAAGAAAAAACATCGCAGTGTGCATCTGTTTACTCCGCGAATGGATAATTGCCTAATCTCCTTCACTTTAGGAAATTCGGGCTCAAAAATCAACGCATTGCGATGCTTTTTTTTAGTAATCTTGATTACCCTGCTATACAAAGATCAACCCACTTGCCGAACGAAATAAAATAAATTGTGCATTTTTCGGCGCCTGTGGTATTACAGGATACGTAGCCAATTTCATAGATTGGCAATGGACTCGTCTGAATGTCCTCTCGCGAAATGTATTGAAGAAACAAAAGGCCCCTTCCCCCGCCCTGTTGTTCTTCTCCTTTGAAAAGGGATCGCTTCCTTGAAGTGGCGCCGTATTCAATATGTAGATGTGTACTTAGGTATTTTATCATTTTTCATATTCTCGTGCGTTTGTTAACTTACTTATTTTTTTTTTCCAGGTAAATCAGACACACTCCAACGTATTTATTTCAACTTACCATTATTTATTCGTCGATTGATTGCGTAAAGATACAAATATAAGACGAATTTATTCCACAGCAAAATGGTGAGATTTAAAGCTACCTATGTTTAAATACCTATTTTATGGAAAATGCTCTTCATCCGCGTCTGTTCATTTTCTCCTCGATAAGCTCTGGCGGCAGCGGCGGCGGTGGGCGAATGGCGAGGGACGCTTGAACAAGACGACGAAGAGAAAAACAGGCAATTTATTTCACCGAGACTAAAATACCGGCTATTTTTACCATCGAGATATCGCATACCTACTCGTTTCTTATCTGAAAATTCCCCCTTTTTTAATGGGCTGAAACGGTGACAATAGCACTTAACTGCTAAATACGAATACACACATCCGAGTCCGACATCGCATAAGTATCGAATAATTTAGCATTTACAAATGGTTTCTAAATTTAATAAGTCCAGTCATAAATCGAAGTCGCGCATTAGTCGGGACATTTTTATTCGCCTTAATGGAATCACGTAATACGGTATGGATATTATGGTGGTGCTGGTGCTGGTGCTGGTGCTGGTGCTGGCGATGGCGGTGCTTTAGAGGTTTTTTATATCCTTACAAACCGCGAGTACTGACGTGGAGTGGCGGAGGGAGGAGAAGGAGGAGGGAATTTCAGACGATAGGAAAATACAGTTGAATAATATAATACAGGTAGGGTAGGTGCAGATGTGTATACTTGTATGCTTGTAGTTGAGGGATACGGAGAGAGAGAGAGAGAGAGAGAGAGAGAAAAAAAGCGAAGGCGACATAATTAAAAAAAGAAAAAGAAAAATCATTAAAATTACTCGCGAAGAATCTTCCGGAGACCATCCGACTGTAATATTGTGTATGAATTTTAATCGCGGATAATCTCGCATGAATGGATGATTTGCATACGATATAATGACTCTTCGAGTATCTGTATCTGCATTTTTCACGTTGGAATGCATTTGTATAAAATAAAAAAGAAGGGTGCTGAAGAATACGATGATGATGGTAACGTGTATGTGTAGATACTGGATATACTATAGGTACGCTGTATGTCTCTGTGTGTGTATATATAAATACTAAAAATAATAACAAGGGCATATTATAACTACGTTGGAGATTGGAAGCCTTCGAAGATGCAGATTATCACGAAGTAGGTAGTAGGTACTTGTATTTGCGAGCTTCTAAATGTTAATGCACGAGTGTCCCTATCGTATAAAGAATGACCAGCGACTTATGATAAAGGGAAAGATGAAGGGAAAGAGAAAAATACATATAAACCCCCTTAGATTTCTAATTCGTAAATTAATTACGTAATAACGATTAGGTAATTATGGTATAAGAATTGACGCGGCCATTGTATTCCTCTAACGCTTGATACAAATTCGTAGAAGCAGCACGGTCAAGTTTAAGTTTCAAGAGGTGAATACTAATAAGGCTGAGTGAAAAATTAACATGGTCTAAAAATAGGGTTAATATTTTGTAATCGACCGACATTTTACCAAGTCACGTAATAGTGTATTCGGTCGTAGAACGTAACGCAGCACAGCGCAACGTAGCGCAGTACGCTGAAGAAGAAGGAGGAGGAGGAGGAGGAAATGGCGACAAAACGTCAAGAATTTAATGCTGATTAAAACAACGATGACATCGTCGAATTATTTATTATACGCCAAATTTACTTTGTTCGGCGGATTTGAAATTTGTCGCTGCACAAAAGCGCTGCGTACTCGAGAGAAACACGAATCATCTGTTTTTAACGAATACCCCGAAGACCTCCTAATTGGCCATTGAAAGGCTTTTTTTTCTTATTCTTCTTCTTCTTGTTTAATTTATCGCTACAAATTCTTTTTATGGCAGAAAAATTTCGTAGATCGGAACGTCATCCCATTGCCACCACGTTGCTGTAGCATAGTTCACCCCGCCCCATCAGCTTAGGGCTTACTAGTTTAGTTAGTTAGCTTTAGAAGAAGCGCTCGGTGTTATTTTTAACGTTTACAAATATACGAATTCTAAAAATAAAGAGTGCAAGGATAAAACTACATGCTACATAACGTAAGAATATGTTGCCAACCGTTAATGTCTGACAGATGCTGCACAAGCTCGAGGCGTCTTGTCACTGAAAAAAAAGTTGCAAAAACGTGATTTTCAAACAAATCCCTGTTTAAACTTATTCGCGAAGTTGTGCAATTTTCGGTACGTTTCATCAACTCGAAGCTGCGCTCCGATCGTACTTATAATGCGGTATATCTTTCCTTCCGACGTCTCCCTACTCCCTCTACCTTGATAGTGTGTCTTCCCCTATTACCCATCTATACGTAGCATTTTTTTTTTTTATGTATACGGTACGTATATTTATCCAGTCGTTATGCCACGATTATGATGAAAAATATACTAATCATACGTTTTAAAATTATTCCAGTGTTGTTTGCTGAGCAGCACTAATTTTTCTTCATCGAATCAAAATCTCAATTAGGTGATTAGGAGGTTTTAATATATTTTACATTCTATTTGCGAGCATACAAATCGATCTAATTTTCGAGTTGGAAATTCTGTTGTTTTGGTGAATTTATTCCTGACGTTTTTCAAATTCATTCGAATTATTAATTCTGGAATAATCGTAAAGCATCGCGTTTCAGTCTGATATTCGTGAAATATTAGAATTATGTGGATTGCTAGTCAGTCGCAGGGGTAGAAGGAGATTTTAAAGCGCATAATTCAGACAATCAAAAGTCACATTTAGAACCACCCTAAATCTTAAATCTATATGCCAGAATCATGTACAAGAAATCAACCACAGCTTGAGTCCTCACTTCGCTAGGGCTTGCTCGCGATAAGAAAAACTGACAAAAAAACTTCCTTTTTTGGAATTGGAAGGGGGGAGAGGAGTGCAATGAGGCTTAAAAATTGAAACCCCCAAAAAGTCCATCTAGGTCCTATACTAAATCTGCGTACCAAATTTCAACATCCCAACTCTACCTGGATATAAAAACTTCTCCAAAAAACTATTTTTGGGGTTGTGAGGAGGCACAGTGAGTCAGATTACGTCTACATAGTAAATTTCAACTTACTAGCTCAATTTGAAGAGGAGATAGGGGAGGAACTGCCTTTTTTAGGGTTAAAATGGGCAAAAACCCTCATATCTCCCCTCCTAACTGACCAAAAAAGCTGATTTTTAGATATGTTATGCAACTTTGGATTGCCTATCAATTAGCTTAAAAAGGAAGAATTTTTGCCATTTTAGCCCCTCAGCACCCCCCCCCCCCTAAATTTGGGCACAACTGAATTTTGACCCGAGGTCAATTTCACTACAAAATATCAAATCTACTCTCAATCTGAGCATATTCCCTAAATTTGATCAAGTTTGGAATGTATTAAGCTGAGAAAATGATTTCAAGTGAATGTGGGGGGGGGGCATAAAATAAAAAATATATTTGAAATGGCTAAAAATGGTCGTACTGGTCTTCTAGGACCCCAAAATGGATTTTGTTGATATTCCCTTCATCCGCCTTAGGTCAATAGACCTTAATAGCCTGGTTTTCATTGACAATAAGATAGAAAATCAGGCTAATTATTGAATCCTTTGAAGCTTATTTGCACGAAATAAGCTAAATTTACCGAATTTCGTTTCATTTTTTCTGGTCCATGTGAACGAAATGATTCAAACAGTGTGTCTCATGGTAGACGATTTCAAATAGGATGAAAAAACTTTTTGGCGCATCTATCTACATGGTGTCCCAAAAAATATAAAATGTGTGTTTTTTTTATCAAAGAAATCCTACGTAAAGAGTCTGTTTCAATTTGATATTTTGATAGTGCATATCAATATGGTTTTTCTGAAATTTTCAATTTTGAAACCGGTTTAGTAGTTTGTAACCAGTTAACAAAAATTCCTAAAAACTTGATGGTAGAAAAAAAATTTTCAAATAAAGTTTGTAGAATTCGAAACATAAATCATTTTCTATTCCACAACTTTTTCTCCAACTTGCACTGGGGAGAAGTTATCCTTCAGGAAGTGAAGAGTTACTTGATTTTCTCAACATGATATCACCTTTCTACTGCTACATTGAAAATATTTTTCGAACAAAAGACTGATTAATTTTTGATGATTTATAACCAACCTTTGAAAATTTTTTCGTATTTTTTTTTTCATTTAATGTGTCAGAGACTGGTTACAAGAAGCGATATGTAAAATCATGAAAGATTTCCAAATTAAAAAAAATTTCTGTATGAAAGAAATTTCGAGTATTAAAATAACCCATTTTTTGTTCGAAGAACTGTTTTAAAGGTTAGCGATGTACTTGAAGTTAATTTTCGTATTTTCAAATTGCCAATAGAAATGATCAAAAAAAGCCAAAAAATCGTAAAAAGTTTAGCTTCTTGCGAGGACGAAAATCTCGACTATATCGCGAACCGCTGACATTGGGAAAAAGTTTAAAACACAATATCGATTGGAAATTTCATCCTGTACAGCTTTGCTTCCAAGTAAATTTTTTCTAAGAAGCACCGTTCCCGAGTAAAGAACAGAATTCAGTAACGTTAGCAGGCCTCTAATCGGAAAATAAACTATTCGTTGAGATTTGGCTCTCTTTCTTACAGCTTCTTTGTGAGGGGGACGGGGGCCAGTTTCAAAAAATAATTGTTTGATTTGTGTAAACAAAAAATTGCTTTTTTTTTTAGCAAATGAGCCTAATTTAAGAAAGTGTAGAATTACCTCCAATTAGATGGCTAAAAATATGACAGGAATTGAAAAATCTGACAGATGCAAAAATTGGTAAAATCAAAGTCGTTGGTTTTTTTCCCAGCCCATCCTATTGTAAGGGTGGTGTAGATTGTTTGACTGCCTCTAAAACGAGAGTGGTATAGTATGATATTGTTGAGTACATCTCTTCATATAGGCCTATATCGATAAATTTAGTCGTATATATGAAGATATATATGAATTAATGCTCAGCATCAGCAATAATGAAAGGCCTACACTATTTTGAAAGCTTTATTGCTTTATAATTCTACGAATATGCAATTTAGGCAAAATTTTCAGTACTAATGGTAACGTGTAATATTTATGTCATGTTGCGAAATTTGTCTATCTGGCATATTGAAGGAGTTATCAATGGTGGAAACATTTCAAATTTCATATCCCCTTTAAAACATAAATAACAATTACGCGTATAATATTGAATGTAGTCGGTAGGTAGGTGGCCGGGTAGGGGTACAGTACAGAAATAAAAATCTCCTTTGTAATGAAACCTGTGTATTGAATAATATAGCATAACGTGAACGATATCGAACCGTATGTGTATGTGTGACTGTGTAATGGTGTGTATACCTAATACCTATGTATAGTTGAATGCATCGTCGTCGTCTATAAATTTCCGTTGAAGAAATA
Source organism: Ferrisia virgata (assembly GCA_900060175.1). Taxonomy (NCBI): domain Eukaryota; kingdom Metazoa; phylum Arthropoda; class Insecta; order Hemiptera; family Pseudococcidae; genus Ferrisia; species Ferrisia virgata. The sequence continues at coordinate 13,286 of FIZR01000743.1, read as the reverse complement.
ATGGCTCGGCTTATTTTGCCTATTCAATCGGTTACATTTCGTACGTATACGTATATATTTGTATGTACGTATAAAAGATGGTTATAAATTGACATAATATTGCGAGACTTCGGTGTGTGGCCAACTTTAATGAAGTCGACGTTTCAACGTCATTCTACAATATCCTCAATTTACTCAGTTACGATTTATTAGAACGAACGACCGACCGACCGACCGACCGAACGGTACCTGGTGGTATAAATATTTACGGTATGTTTTCGTCGAGCCAATAATTTTGCTAAAATGTTGCATTAGTGATCTTCTAACCTATGAGATGTTCGACCCGAAACAATTAAAATTTTATCTATGTGTACTTGACCGCACGGCAGCGGGAATGGTTTTTCAACCGTTAAAGTTTGGCTCGATGTTGAAATTTTTCGCGAGTTTGTTATCAAAGTTCGGTACAATGTGTGTACAACGGGTAGGAAAGGGACGGGCGTCCAAATAAATGTAATTCTTTCGTTGGCTTTATTCTCATTTGAAGGTTATTATTAAGCTGATTAGGTAAAAGCAACACAGGAGTTGAAGAGCAGACGCTTGAGTGGGCATCAATTTCGTTACATAATTTAATTAATTTCGGTCATTTTTAGATTTGTTTAAATTTATTTTTCAGTTCGTGATGTGAACTTCCCTCGTATCGATATTTGTTAAACTTTAACTTGAACTTTTTTTAATTTTAATATCCTCTACTTCTATTTTGAGGGGAAATTTAAGGATTAAAATTAGAACGATTAATTTGGTTCAAAATTAACGTAGGTATGTATGAAATTTCAAGCAAACGGTTTAAGAATAGAGTAAATAGATTGGCTTTTTTTGCTTTTCGTACCAATTTGGAAATCGGAAACCTCAGCGACATGCAACATGAAAAATAAACTAAACAAATTTTCACAAAACGTCGTTCGGTACCTATAAACAAAATTTCACAGCTGAAACTATATATTCTTCACCCCACCTTCTCGTTCAAAATAGAGAAAAAAGTCATTTACATTGAATAAATTTTTATACTTACGCGTAATAGAAGAAAAATTATTATTTTAATACAAATATTCAGAGTAAAGATGGGTTTATGGAGAGATAAGGAATTTGCAAAAGAGAACTATGCTTTGTTACAGCTGCGAACCCAGAGGGCTATGTGATTTTTTTTCACCAAAATTATGTGTTTAGACGAGTACAATTGTTTCCAATTTTTTTGGAGAGGTGAGTCATCCTGAAAAACTCAGAAAATGTTCAAAAATTCGTTTTTTTCCTAAATAATGCCCAATAGACCAGTAATGTATAGAAGTAAAGTTGTTCAGTGTAAAATTTCATATAATATTACTCTATTAAAATTTCGTCCACGGTATATATTAATAAAATTGTGAATATGGGTTAGCACTCCTACCCTATGTTTTTGACTCTCGTTGAACATTAAAAAAAAGTTGCAACATTCAAATTGGTGCAATGACAACTTGCATATCTATACCAAGCAATAGGTCAATGAGAAACTGATTGAAATTTGCATGTTTTATCGTAAGAAAGTCGCCTCAAACTCTCGATGCATCGGTTTGGGATCCAATGGCATCCTTTCTCTTCTCATTTTTTACCTAATGGTTGCCAAAAAAATGAGAATTGCTCCCCATCAAAGAAGTTATTGTAAAGCTAATCGCAATTTTTGAACAAAAACTGCACAAAAAATTACAATCATTTCGTTGAAATTTCAAGAGAAAATAGTACAAAAAATTAAAAACCCAAAGACGCGGAATATTTTTGAAAAAATTACCAAAAAATTGTTTACTTGGTTTTGTGAAAATTTGCTAGAAACGAGGTGAAAAAAATAGTAATTTTTCGAGCAAAAAATTCTATCATAGGCAGTGACTAAATTTTTTATATGTAGTATTGCGTGTGGTGAAAAATTTTGAAAAATTCATGCAAATAGAATTACTATATCAACTGTAAATATTTTGATTTAAATCTTATCGTTTCCTTCAATACACCTGAATACGGAATTTTTTTCCTTCCGATTAGAAATGACGTTTTTTCACTACCCTGAGCCAAGGTGATTCGAAATAACAATTTATATTTGGTTTTAAAATTTTATTTAGAACTGTCCCGTAATTTTTGGTGAAAAGAGCAAACTCAGTTAAGAAGGGACGAATCGGACCTTGGCTGGGGTTTTTAAACTATTTGATGAAAATTAGTACCTATGGTCTGAGAACACTTTGGTAAAAATTTTGGCTCTGTATACCTCATCTGTACGCACCGATATCGCCCTAAATGTATTCGAATTACGAATCCAGTTTGTAAATTTTTATATTCTACAATTCTCAACCATATTTTTTCAAACTTGAAGGAATAATGTACCATATCAAGGGTCATCCGTGAAAATTTTTTCAAAATGTTTTCAATCATCTTTTCATCAAGAAACACGTATTTCTAAATTTCAAAACCGGATATCTACGTGTTGTTTCAGACTTGGAACAACAGGGAAAAAAATACATAGTAGACCTATACCTATAACATATATTTTTTTTAGAATTTTTTTTTTTTTTTTGGTAGTGCAAGATAGCCTAAAATGGTAAATATATATATGAGTGGGAATGAACTTGAGTCAAAATTCAGTTATACCTCAATTTGGGGGTGGGTGTTGAGGGGTCGAAATCGCAAAAATTGCCCCTTTTTTAAGCCAACTGATAGGGAATCAAAAGTCGTATAACATATCAAAAAATCAATCTCTTAAGTCAATTAGGAGGGGAGATATAGGGAGTTTTCTCATTTTTGACCTTAAAAAAGGGGCTGTTCCTCCTCTATCTCCCCACCAGATTGAAAGCTAGGAACTTGAAATTTGGTATGTACATTTAATAGGCGCCCTAAATGTGCCTTTTGGGTGTTTCGATTTTTCAGCCCCATACATGTGGTTTTTTCCAATTTTTAGAGTTTGTTCCTCGCATAACTCCCTTCCAAATTGGGCCAGGAAGTTGAAATTAGGTATGTCTTGTCTGTACGGACTCTCATGTGCCTTTTTCGGTCCCGACTTTTTAGTCCCGTTGTACTCTTCCTACCAGTGACGCTTTTTTTCAATTCTTAGGATTGTAATATGCCACAAAAATCAGGCTGATAAAGCATAGCAAAATAATACTTTTTTTTGGTTTCTGGTTATTTTTTCTTTCAAAAACATCATCTTCGGATGAGTACAAAATTCAAAGCACTCGCATGAAAAAATTATCCTTAAATTCATATTCTGCGCGTCAAATTACTGCGATCTGGACACTACTCGCGTTTATTTCACGCAAATTTTCAAAAATCAATTTTTGTCTCAATTTATGACCCTACTATTGATATGACCTCTTTCGAAAAATATCAAATGAAAAATCGAAAATTCAAAATTCACGAAAACTTGTCGTATAAAATGGTCAAAATAAGGGTAATTTGACCCGCTAAACACGAATTTAAGATTAATTTTTGTACAATTTCTTCGAACTTTGTAATTGTCCAACGATGTTTTCGAAAGAAAAAGTAACTAAAAACCATAAAAATGAATAAATTTGCCTAAAAATGGCGACAATCAAACGTAAATTCGTCCAATAGAACGTATTTCAGAGGATAAAAATGTTCGAGCGAAAATTACTATTTTCAGCTGCAAACCGGATTAAAAGAATGTTTTTTTATTTGCACTTTTAAAGGTCTTCCAACATCAAAAAAATTGTTGAAAAAAATTCATATTATTGATATGGGTCTATAGTACACACCATACATTTTTTTCATTGCTACAGGTCTGAAACAACATGTAGATATCTGGTTTAAGATGATCGAAACAATTTGAAAAAATTTCCATGGGTAATCCTTGATATGGCCAATCATCCCTGCAAGTTTGAAAAAATTCGGCCAATAGTTATGGAATATGAAAATTTATAAGTTAAACTCGTATTTCGAACACTTAGGGCTTTATCGGGGGATGGATGAATGGTCGGGAGAGGGGGAGCGGGTAGGTGGCCAAAATTGTTATTAAAGCATTTTCAGACCATAGGGGGCAACTTCTACCAGATGGTTTGAAATCCCAGAGTCAAGAGGCGATGATGTGCTCCTTCTTACCTGGCTGTGCTCTGTGTGAAGATCCGAGACAGGAATCAAGCTCACGTGTTGGATTGTTATCCTTGGACCAATGGGAGGGGTGGGGGTGAAGGGTGTTAAATTCGTGTCATTATCAAAAATCATATTTTCAAAATCAAAAAATCTGAAAATATTCGAATACTTGACACAATTCTTTGGATATTGTAACTCTATTTTCTATGAAACTTTTTATTTTTTTGGTTAAGTAAGGGGATGAGGTAGCCGTACCCTCCTGAAGCCCTTCTTGCGCACAGATCTGCTGCAAATATTTACTCTTTATTAAGATAATTTTTTTGAATTATTTATACGTACTACACATTTACCAATGAAACGTTGTCCACAAAGAGATGGCCGAAGAACTGTATTTCGAAGCTTCGTAGGTATTTATAGTATTATTTTATGATGAATTTCTTAATCCCTTCCTCCCCCCCTTCCCGTACCTCTATCAAAACTGAAAATGTACGCAAGCAATTAGGTGCTCTCGTACAGGCAGCTCATATTATGTGTAATTTATACCGCACGAGATATGAAAACTGAAAAATAATGGGAACCGGGTCGCGTCGCATCGTGTCGCGTTGCCAGCCTACGATGCTGGCTTATTTGTACCTATAAATGGATATTTTCTACCATAGCTTACTCAAAGGTACGGTACATACAGTACGTATATGCATATACTCGACTGTAGTCTGTAATATGCCGCGATGGAGAGAAGAAAAAAAAAAAAAAAACACCCAACCTCATCTCCGGTGATTTACAATTTAACAAATTAACGCGATTATTTGGTGTATCGAGTTTCGGGCGGTATAGTATTTATAAATATTGTCGGCGCGGTGCGTTGAAACGGCGGATGGCGGAGGGGCGAAGGGGCGAAGGGGGGGAGGAGAGAAGGGCCATGGCGGCGGCAAAGTTGTAACCGAAAACCCTTTTGCACAAAATCGCCATATACCATGCAGTAAGTTGGCTTGATTTACGATGGCATTATGTTTAAAGTATAGCTATGGGTATCGAAACATGGTCCCGGCGCAAACCCTTCTTTACCTTATAAATTCTACACCAGCAGCGTCGAGCTGAACGCCGCGTCACGTCGTGTCGCGTCGCGTCGCGCCGCACAACGCCGCCATATACTACCCCATATACGTACGACGACCGACGTATATAGAGCCCTATATAATACACGAGTATATAGATAGATAGGTAGGTTGGTAGGTGAGTTGGTAGGTAGGTAGGTAGGTAGGTAGGTAGGTAGGTAGGTAGCTAGCTATGGGTATACGATACGAGTATATAGTAAAAAGCGCGTACCATATATGCGAATATGTGTGGTGGCTCGATCAACTAACGTGTAAATTCGAAACCATATGACCCAAGCGGATACCATAGATAAGGTTATTATTTATGGCGAAATTTCTGATAGCGGCGTAATAAGGAACCTGGGTAATATTACACGTAAATGTTTAAGAGCTCATTAACTTCGGAGACGAAGAGAGAGAGGCAGATAGAGTGAAACAGACAGAGTGGTACGGCTTAAAATTGTCAGCTTTTAAAGCGCACCATAAACGAGACTTTGGAAGAGGAGAGGGCGATGGCGGTGCGAGTCGGGCCGGGGTTCCGTGTCGCCGAAAATATCGATTTTCATAACGTTGCCAACGTAATTGGCGGTGAAAATTTTATCTTTATGTGATGTAGAAACGCAAATCGGTGCATTTTTCTTCTCGTCCTTCTACTTCATTTATATTTAAATCCCTTTATACACACACAGTATAGCTCTATACGCGATGACAATACTCGTTATAAGTACTGTAGGTAGCTAGGTAGCTAGGTACCTACTTTTCTTATATTACTTTTTTTTTGCCTTTTTTATTTCTAGCACCGTGTAACGTCGCGTCGTTGCGTTTTGTTTTTTTTTTTTTTTTTTTTAAATTAAATAATCTACCGAAAAGAAACACGAAAAATCTTGATCNNNTTTTTTTTTTTTTTTTTTTTTTTTATTTAAATTAAATAATCTACCGATAAGACGCACGAAGAATTTTAATCAAGATTTTGCTACGGAATTGGAAAAGGTTGAATACGTTAACAAATAAAATTGCACATTGCGGAGATACACGCTTTAATTTCGTCTACCTTACTTATACTAATGTGACAAATGACGACGTTAAAGAAAATCTTGGTCGTTGTCGTCGTCGCCGTCGTTAGCAAACGGTTTCCTTTTATTTGAAATTATCAAATCATAATCTCGAAGCTCACGCAGTATACGAGTACAGCGGAATAAGATACCTGAATAAATAAAATACCGTACGTATACCTTGTTGTTGTAATATAAGAAGCGTCAGCTAACTTAAGGTATAAATAATTCAAAGCGTAATGTACCTACTACGTATAGTACCTAGCTACCTACCTACCTATGGAGAAACAAGGCTAAAAGATGCACAGTGTTTTTCGCTGTATTGTATAAAGCATTCTTGCTCCTTTTACTCCTTACATTGTCGAACGCTGCGCTCCGCTCGGCTCCGTGCACACCAGCAACTCCTTATCTATTCGTCGTCACACATTTTCGCATATCAACAGACAATCTACTCGTATACGTATATAAGAAATTTTCCTTCTGCTTGCGAATGTAAAAGAGTAGTAGGTACAGTGATGGGTTATGTGTGCAGGCAGAGGCACTGGCAAGTTGCAAAGCAACCGACGACGACGACTACGACGACGATGAGCTTGTGTAGGTACTATGCGTATTTTCGTTGCTTTTTCGAGTCGCTTTCTCATATATCATGATTATTACCGAAAACGTCCTCGTATTCGAGCGAGCGTTTTCTTATTAGAATTTCCACGAAATTGTTCCTTTCCTCGGTTTACCCGCCAACTTTAGCAAGCCGATCTCTTGTTATTCCGCCTTTTCAGCCAACGAGAAAGATACAGACAGAGTATAAAGTTTCCATTTTCATTCTTCCAAAATATAACACATATATAGGTATATACTTTACTTACTTTATACTATATCTCTCTATATAGGTACGTATACGGAATTTTGATAGATGTGGGGAAGAAGGGGGTAGGACGCGGCGCTCTTTTTCCCTTCACTACTTTGGCGCGAAGAGCTTCGATGCCCTCATCATATCTCGAAGCTTTTGAACTTTTAACGTTATCGCGCTGCTGGCTTAGTACGTACGGAAATTTAATCTCAAAGGTTTACCTACTAAAAGAACACCACCGTTAACGCCTCATGTAATCGAGGGGAGCTTTATGGATAAATTAAAAAATTAAAATAACTTACACACACACACGAGTATATTTTCATTGTGTGCTGTGTTGGTATGTTGCACGATAAATGAGCCAACAACGTTGGTTCGTCTGTCTTCGTTTCAATTTACCTACTCTCCGACGACTCTTGTACTAAGTAAGTAGGTATACTGTGTAAAAGCTCGACGAAGCTTGAGGGCGAAGAAAAAAAGAAAACATTATAAGCTTTTATATCTCTTGTTTTGGGATTTCTTCGCTATTCGGTTCTGAGAGTAATAATGCGCTTTTGCTAACTTTTACAGTGGGTTTTAAAATTTGTGCTCGAACACTTTGACGGAAAGTTTAGTATCTTCGAGTAGTTTCAAACTTTGCTTCGTCTATTTTGAAATTATGTAGCAATTATGTCCACTTTTTGGAATCGATGTTATGGGGTGTGTGTTTTTTTTAAAGAACAGCGTGCTAGAGTTATCGTAAATAAGTTGTTCTAACTTAAAAAGTTGGAACCCTCAAAAAGCATATCCCGGATCTCTAAACTAATAGTCCAGTGATTCTAGGTAAAAAAAAAACCTAGTGCGGAAAAAATTCCCATCGATGATTTTTTTCATGGAATATGTTCGGTAGACGTCTACAAACAACATTCTTAAAGTCTCCATCGATAGAGGTGGGAGTGTAGTCCACGGGGAGAGGGAGGATGGTCAAGATCCCCAAAAAATTCATTTTTCATTATATCTCCGTAAATACCAGTTTTAACGTGATCAAGTTTATATACGAATTTGAAGTAGATTCTGTTTCCTATAACTTTGCTTCTATAAATTTTTTCGTAGGTATGATAGGGGCGGCGGGGCTGAGCTCTCAAAAAAAGGGTGTTTTTCCGCTCGCAGTATAGATTGCGATAAAATATGACGAAATTTCACATCATGAATGGTACCAAGTTTAAAAGATAATTTATCTCGAAAATATCAATTTTCCTCGTCCATACTACCCCTTTACCCCTTCGCCCCCTCCACACGTCGTTTTTTTCGGTATTTCCCCGTAAAAACCAGACAATGCAAGTTGAATTATACGCTTAAAAATTACTGAAATACCAAGTTTTCGTACAGATCGTATTCCTCCACTCTTGCGTCTTCCCCGCTTTCCCCGGCAATGTCTATTTTTCATCCGAATAACGCCCTCGTCACCTCCCTATCGTCAATTTTTTTCCGCCTGACTCGAGTTTCTTCTTACTTGAAGTCAACAGGAGTGAATGTGTAAGGTTGACTCTGAAGTCGTGCAGGAGTCGGGGTCAATTTGACAAGTTGGCTCCGAAGTCAAGTAGGATTTGGAGTCAGGGGTGGCAGTTTGACTCTAGAATCAAGAGTCAACTTGTCATGTTTACTCCGGGAGTCAAGTCGAAGTCGAAGTCATATTTTTGGCTGACTCACATGCCTTGTTTTATTTTATTATTTTATTTCATTTTTGTAACTTTCTAATGTAGCATGGCCATAACTGTGCAAAATGATAAATAAATAGGTAAATACATGAATACAAAACAACATTTACGACGATTTTTCAACAAGAAATCAGCGTTTTATCACCACAACGGGGGAAAAGGTTGAAGAGAGGGAAGGGTTTCCTCCCCCCACCGTTCAACAATATTCCATAATGATTTAAAAAATTGTGGGACAGGGCTAATACACCTATCTCAACATCTCAACTCTTTTTAACTGTACGTAACCTTTCAGTCTGTTAGCTCGAGTAAGGGGGGGGGGTAGAAAATATTAACATCGATAGATTTTTGGCAATCAATTTTAGTATCAAAAGTGGACCATGAAAATCCGGATTGTACGTAACTTTAAAAACATTCGTGATTTCTTTCCAATTTTTGGAATTTTGACAATTGTTTAGCATTTTTTTCGTAACAATTAACTGTTTTGTCGAACATAAACCAACTGTTGACGATCCAGATGTTAACAGTCCCGAAGAGTTAACCATCAATGTTCAGGCCATCAAAATCTGGACAATGTGAATTTTAACTATCCACATTTTGATAGTTCACTGTTGACAGGTCAACTATTCACAGATCAAATTTTCAAAATCCCAGAACAGGGCTACTTCTTAACCCTTTTAACCGTACATGCCCTTTCAGCTTCTTAGCTGGCAGAGGAGAGGGGGGGAGGTTAAGTGAAGAATATACTTTTATATGGTCAAATAGAAGAAAATTTTTTTGTTTCTAATTGATGTATAGGAGAGTTTTGTATATGTTATTCAAATTTTACTATTTTGATGTTCAGCCCCCCCCCCCCTCTAGATTTTCTACGTGATTGAATTTTCGCTTCAGGTTATCCCAACTCAAATTTATTATGATCCCCTTCAATTTGAACCTAAAGTAAATAATTTTTCTCTGCGGTGTAGGTGGAGAAAGGTGGGGTGGAGGGGGTGGAATAAGAAAAATCAATAAGTATCTGAAATGCCCAAAAACGATTTTAATGATTTTTTAAAGACTTCAGAACGGATTATGTTGATATTCCTATTCGCCATGCCTTTTTTTTTTCTTTTTGATAATTTCACAGAGAAAATGATATTCCAGAAGAGATAGCGTCGAGTTATTTTATTAGTGGTTAGTGGTGGTGGAGGAAGGGGTGGAATTCTAGAAGCAAAAAACCGAATTTATGTTCAAGTTATACCAGTTTCGCCCTACAGCTACATGAATTGCGAATTTTCGTTCTAATGAAAAGAGTTCATCAAGAATCATTGTCTTGGAAAAAATTTCAAACATCGGGTTACCTTGACGAAACCGAGAGTAAGCAATATTCGTGGTTGGATTAGGTCTCGCCTTTGTATAAACTTTTTAAAAATTTATACCAGGTTGTTTGAATAATTTACGTTCCTTGAACTCTTTCCACTTTGAAGACGAACGAATTTAATACTCTTTTGCGGTTATTGAAAAGTTATTATAGTTATCGCACTGGTAGCAGTGGTAGGTATTTGAAAATTAATTTTTCTCAAATCGAGATATAATGTACATATTTTCTAAATCATTGACCTTTCAAGTTTCAAAATGGGCGGTGTATCTTCTTCCATTCGGTATCCTGATTTGATTTACATTACATTTATGTTATCTCTATTCCAATTAGCTAAATTGTATAAGGTTATCGTTAATGAATTATGACGTTTATTAACCAACCATATGCAAATGCAGCGTGCATATTTTCACTATTTTCAATCTTACATTTTTAATTAGCCAGGTGTCTGTTCCAATGCATAACATGTGAAAATTAATGCCAACTTTTAGACGAACAGATATAGGTAGGTAGTCGAGTCAAGTAAATAGGTAGGTAGGTACGTTTGACAAATGAAATATTATCTAAGTAAAACCTTCTGTTCATTTTGCAAAATGTTTTATTCGAGCTTCATTTCAGATACATACTTGGTTACCACTACGACACACATATATATATATATATGTTTATGTACGTAGGTAACGTACGTAAAAAATCTCATCTTCGGGTAGGCATGTGGATGTACGATACGTAGACGTACTCGCAGCACGATCATCTACGTCACACGTAGCCCTAGCGTATAGTAAGATACCTCATAAGGTATTCTATAAAGATTACTCGCGTATCTAATGAGCTTTAATTGATGTGGGCAGAACACGTTCGTATATGCTGGCCACTAACCGACTCTGCTTCGAATGTTAAAAAGGTCATTTTTTTTTTTTTTCGGTCGTTTGTAAAACGTTTTAAATTCGTTATATGAAATAATGCGGTTCGTCGTCGTATACGTAATTATCGTATTCGCCAACCTCCCGTCTGCATCGTTACTAATTAAGCTTTCGTCAAATTCCTGCGTCGTCTTCGTCGACTCGTCGTCGTCGTCGTCGTCGTAGTCCTAAGTTATACTGCAATGGCGAGTAAAGTACATATAATCGTTTTCTGTCTTTACAAATGCTTAGTATTCTTTGTCGGTGGCCACAAAATACTAAATGTTGTACGGTCAACAGTTCCGATTCGAATAATAGCACGTCTGAGTAAAAAAGGGAATCTGCAATGTATCTCATCTTTAGTCAGCGCACATTCTAATGCCCGCCCTACCTGGCCGACTTGTTTTTTAAACATTAAAAAATCTTTATAAAAACGAAATATCGTACATCCTTGCGTTTTTCTCAGTTATATACGAGCGTAGGTGATATGATATTTATAAGCATGTGTGCGTATTGTGCAACGTAAAGAGAACCAATTACCTTGCCAACCCACCAGACACCGTGGTGTAATTTTTTTTTTTTTTTCCAATTAATGTTACCTATAAAATGTAGTGGTACTAGCATAGTGTAAATGCTCTTGTTTTTATCGTATCAAATGAAAAAGAAATGATAATAATCGCGAGCATCGTATTATATGCTAGAAAATTTTCATATCATGTACCTATCGTATCTACCTTGGCTTAATAAACGCACTGAAAATATATTGGTATAGATAGGTAGGTACTCGTAGATGCGGCGTAGTAAAGCTTCCAAGCTTTGTACCGCTTTCGATATCAAGTATATAGGTAAAAATTTCATATATAATCTTTTTTGTAGAAAATACTTTACGAATACGAGCCTGATATGAGCAAAAAAGCGTAGGTAGGTTATATGAGAATTTCGTATATATATTAAACCAGAAACACCTAAACTTCAAAGTCCTATGGCCTTTTTTCATGTTTCACCGAAACGAAATTTTTACTAGGAATTTTTTTTCCTACTCTAAATTCAACTACCTGATGTTACTTATACGCAATTTTGGTGAAATATTAAAAAAGAAGCACGTCTCGTCTGGTTTTATTGACTGCAGTGAAGATATTTCGTATGAATATCGTATTTCGAGTTATCTTACCCTCTTCTTATTTTTTTTATTTTTTTATTTTTTTCAAATTGGAGCATACCGTGTACCGAATAGAAGATGCGAAGAACGATAAACTTATCGAGTTATAGATTTTATTACTTAAAAGAGAATTCGATAAGAGTAATTTATCTCGAGTATTAATGATTATTTGATTTGTAATATTTGCGATGGAATGTTTTCAATCGTTTCATTTTAAAGTTACTTCGATTTCAACTTGAACGATAAATGGGTTTTGAAAAGAATCTTTGAAAATATCGGTAATCGAAAATTTAACTGATTTGGTTAATCTTAGGGTTTTTGATGAATTTAAAAAATTTAGATTACCTACTGGAAGGACGGAAAATTTTGTAACCATTTTATTTTTTTAAATAGCAACAACCGATCTCCCCCCCCCGCCTTCACTAAAACTAACTATTCTGCTATTTTAGACAACAACCTTTCAACTGATCATAACCTTATAGAAAACTGGTCTACTTTAGACGAAGAATCGCATAATACAACGCTAAACTTCTGAACTAACACATAAGAGAACGGAATTTTCCAAAAATAAAAGTCGACAGCGAAGCTCAACTCGACGACTACATTGTTACAACTACTCTAGCCATCAACGAAGCTCAAACCAAAGCCAGAATTGAAGTTCCATATCGAAACTGCGTAGTCAACTGGTGGACCAATGAACTAGCATACCTAAGGAGAATAGTCAACAAAGCAAACAGATCCATTCAAGCCTGTTTCAGTTTTCAAAGGCGATGGCATTATGGCCCCTGTCAGACTGTCACCTATTGCCATCTGTGTTTATTGCCCATCTTCTCTTATTCTCTTCCAAAAATGAAAAATAAAAATGACAATTTGATCATTGATTGTATGTCAAAGTTGACAATTTTTCCCATTCTTTTCTTTTCTTTTTTTTTTTACTTTTTTATTATTGTTTAGTTTAATTTTGGAGATGAAGGAAAGGAATTTGTTAATTTCGTCTTTATCATCGGGTATGTTTAGATTGGTTGTTTGGATTTTAAGGTGACTACGGGTTTGATTGTGGTTCGGGCATTCAAAGAGGAGGTGATG
>FIZR01000742.1:0-30451 GCA_900060175.1 Ferrisia virgata | reverse complement strand
CTTCAGGATGAAAATTTTCTTTCGCGAGGATAGAGGATTTTTTCCAAATAAAAAAGTTTTTTCGATATTCTGGGCGAGGGTGGTATGGTGGGGAAATTTTTTTGCCCCTAGAATTTTTTCCGGGGCACCAAATGTTGTTTCGCGAAAATTTTGAAAATCCCCCTACATATAGAGGCGAATACATGGGCAAAATTTGAATAAAATCGGTCGGATAGTTTCGGAGGAGAAGTGTTACAACCGATTTCGACTTTGTTTTATATATATAGATATATATAGATATATACACACTTGCGCATGCCAGCAATGCTGACACATAAAACCGTAAAATATGAGTAAGCAGTATAGGTGCATATGTTTGTAGGTACTTTGTAACTGTACAAATGCAGGCACGGTGCATAATTCCATCATAGTGAGCCATACTTTAAACGATTAGCAACCATTAACGTGAATTTTTACATTCGTGAGATTAAATCAATGTGGTACAGGTAAAGAGTCTCAGGATCTCGCGGAGTGAACAACTGAAATCTGAAATACACGCATGTAAGACTCGTACTCGATCTAAGAGCTAGATTCCAGCCACTCAGTTCAATTTGGAGAGGAAATATGCGAAACGACATAAACTACTTTTTCGGAGCTGCGAAGTATCGCAATGGCCCCCTTCTCCCTCAAGGCACATTTCTATGTATAAAATTTCAGCGTTTCATATTAATTATTCGATTGAGAGTTACGCTAGAAAGGCACTTATTTTTCAAGATCAAAAAGGAAGTAAAATCGCCATATCCTCTATTCCAATTGACATACGACCCCGGTACAATTCGGAGACGAGATATGCGAAGGACAAACTTGTAAAGTTAGAAAAGTGCAAAACAACAAAATGCACACTTACGACCCCTCCTACAGCTTAATACCAAATTTAAATCGTCTAACACAATGTGGGGGGGGGGAGGAGGGAAGCTGCCACATCAACCTTCGTAATTGACGTAAGAGGTGATTTCTAGATGTGCTATACAACTTTTGATTCCCTGTCTATTGGTTCGAAGACAAAAGATTTTTACGAATTTTGCCTCTCAGCATTGCTCCCTTCGAACATCCCAAACTCATATAAATCTAATCCGCCTCTGAACCCAGCCAATGCCCAAATTTTAATGACTTTTAGTTGGCTGATGGTAAGCGAATTTATTCTCTGTCTGATTTTCGTGACATATCACTATTATGAAAATTGAAAAAAAAAAACACATCGTTTTATGCGATGCTTTTTCTCTTATCAGCGTTGTAAGGTAGGTAGGGTTCAATGGGGCTAAAAAGTCGAAACACTCAAAACGTACACCAAAGATCTCCACAGACGTCCACATACCTGATTTTAACTTCCTAGCCCGATTGGAAGGGGAGTTATGCGAGGAACAAACTCTAAAAAATTAGAAAAATCGACCAAAAAACCACACATCTGGTGCTGTGAAGAGGCGAAAAGGGGCTGAAAAGTCGCGACGCCCTAAAAGGCACATCTAAATGTACATACCTAATTTCAAGTTCCTAGCTCAATCTGGAGGGGAGTTATGTGAGGAACGATCGCAAAAAACTTAAAAAATCAGAAAACCCGATCAAAGAATCAGTTTTTTTGGGGCTGTGAGAGAGTGCAATGGAGGTAAAAAGTTGGAACCCCAAAAAAGCACATCTAGTGCACTAACTGAACGTATGGTGGTAGGAGAGGTACAGCCCTTCTTCAGGGTCACAAAGGTGGACCCCCCCCCCATATCTCCCTTCCTAGTTGACTTAGGAGGTTGGTTTTCGGATATGTTATACAACTTTTGATTTTCTATCAATTGGCTTAAAAGGAGGAATTTTTGTGTTTCTGGTCCCTCAGCAGACCTCCCTCAAAATGGGGCAAAACTGAATTTTGATCCAAGGTCATTCCCACTCATATATATCTAATCCGCCGCTAAACTGAGCTGATTGATCGAATTGGAGTGATTTTGGTCGGTATCGAGCGGAATAAATGATTTTAATCTTCGGGGGGGGGGGGAGGGATAAATATCTGAAATGGCTAAAAATCGTCTTAATGGTTTTCTAGGATCTCAAACCGGATTTTTTGATCCCCCCCCACTCCATCATCTGTCGCTGGACGATCAACTGTAATAGCCTGGTTTTCATTGAAAATATGAAATATGACATAGAAAATCAGGCTAAAAAAGCAGTGCAATGTGTCGCTTTTTAAACCTGATTTTCGTGAAATAAAGAAGATACGTGAATTGTCCGTTCATGGAACGAAAAAAAGGAGCGCTTTGTAATGTATTTTTTTTCGATCGGTGGTAGATGTACAGGTAGATATTGGTGAGAATAGCTGAGATGTCCAAAACTTACACCTAGAAGCACTCTTGAATTTTCATACCAAAATTCCACCTCACGGTTCAGTTCTTAGAAGCAGATATATGCGTTAAACAAAGTCAAAAAATAACAAAAGCCTTTGAAGCTGTGAGAAGCAGGGTTGTTAAAAAATGAAACTAAAATGAAAAATAAAAAAAAAATTGTCTACTGAAATATAAAAAAACAGAAGTTCAATTTTAAAACTGAAACTTTTTTTCAGTTTCCGTTACAGTTTCAAGTTGAAGTTGAAGTTGAAGTTGAAGTTTAAATAAATTACATACTTTTTCGCCAAAATTGGAAAAAATATAACATTTTCACCGATTTACATAGTTATTTTTAGACTTGCGTTGCGCACCGATGTGAAGATAGTCAAGAGTCCTAAATTTGGGCTGTAAAAATAAGTACCTAACTGAAGCTGAAAGTGAAATACTGGAATTAAAAAGCGAAAAATTTTAAATCGAAAATCGGAAACCAAATTGAAATATTTTCAGACCCCTGGTGACTGGTGATGAGGTGCGATGAAGATAAAACGTTGAAATCCTCAAAAGGTAGATCTGGTACCCTACTAAATGTATCTACATGCCATATTTAAATCATCTGACTCAATTTGGAGTGGAGATATAAATATGTGGAGCTAGGCCACAGCACAAGGTGAAGGGGGACGTTGGAGGTGAATTTCTATAGAAAATAGCACAATCAGACCAAAAAATTGTGTACATGACTCATATATCTCCAAAAATGTAATTTTTGATGATTAAAAACACGTTTTTTCCAAGATTTTTTGCTCCCAATTCGCTTGGGCATATGTCTTTTTGACAAACACACTAAATTTTGGTATGTTCAGGGTATCGAAAATTTCAATCTAACTCCAAGTTGGGGTATTAAAATAGTGACACAACACTTAAACCTCCCTCTTGGAACAATTCCGCGCACGGATCAGCGTGAAGCAATTATTTTTCAAGGTCAAAAAGTGGAAAAATACTCCACATCTCTCCTCCGAACTGACCTATAGGAAACTGCTTTTCAGATATGTTTTACAACGTGGAATCGTCTAACGAGTGGTTGTAGAAGAAACAATTTTTGCGAGTTGAGCCCATCAGCACCCTCTGCCCCAAATTTGCGTATCATTGAATTTCGGTCCGAGGTCATCTATACTTCAAAGTATCAAATCAGCTGCCAATCGAAGGCTATTTCCGAAATTTAGTCGATTTTGATCGGTATTGGGTTGGCAAATTATTTTTAGTTTCGGGGGGGGGGGGGGGGGAAATAAATATCTGACATGGCCAAAATTGGTCGCGATGGTCTTCTAGGACACCAAAACGGATTCTGTTGATATCCCCCCCCCCACTTCATCTGCAGTAGGTCGATAGACCGCTGTAGTTTGATTTTCATTGACAATTTGACATAGAAAATCACACTAAAAAGTATGTTTCTACAGAAAACACAAGATGAGGATCGGCTCACCATCGTAATCGATTTTCACTTCGTATTAATTTGCATTCAAATGCCTCAAGAGAACTCGATCACGGGTGCCTCTGTATCAATAATCGGTGTACTTATATTCAAGTGACCAATCTATGCATATGTATATATATACCTATATGCGAGTGTATGGTACCTGAAACCACCAATATAAAATGTCTAATAAATATAGGCTAGTCTATCGACATACTCGAGTAGGTACAAGTAGGTCTAGGTACGTAGGCTACGTACGCATGTACAAGTATCTCGTAAAAATGAACCATAAATTCTGGCGAGTTGCACTTTATTAAGACACGGGAGGGAGCGATAACGTTGCAAGGGCACACATATTTCAGTTTATCGCCAAGAATTTAATTGCGACAATGCCTTAATTTGCTCCATCGAAAAGTGATCGAATAGCAGCCGGGCGGCGCGGGCGGGACGGTAATTAACGACAATGGGCGCGCGTTCGCATTAACACAACAATCGTCGAAGTTGACGCTACACGAGGAGTACTTCTTTTGTAATTTGAATCAGCTTTCACCATTTCTTCTTCTTCTGTTCTTCGAAATGTATTATACATACTTATTACACTCGCGTACGTTTGCTTTTATTAGGCGAGTATACACGTGTAACTGTACTCGCATTATTCGAGTTCGCTCATCTTACGCCTATATCTGTACAATTGAGTACAAATATAAACATTTACACATGCGTGATGCAGCTATACTTAAACCTATTACAATCGCAAGCTGCATAAATGCATACCTTAGCTCGTGCATCAAAACCTAACCCCAGCACTTGTAATATTATTATCGATAGGTGGACATTGATACGTACCTATCAATATCCACTATCTAAATCATAGTCTACCATATCACACCGATTGCATTCTACGATCGTGTAAAATATTATAAATATAGAATATTGTAAATTGATACTAATTTGGTAGCTCGGGTAGCAGGTTATCAGATATACTCACGACATCTAGTACGTATCAGCACATATTCAAGTACATCGTACACGTCAAGTGTAACAAATTAATAAGCATCTCGAACGATTCGTCCGAATTTCTTTACACATTATTTTATCATAGGTACATTAGACATACGTAGCAAGGCATATGTCATTTCCAAACGATATTATTCACTCATTCGTGTATGAATAAATTATACTTTCTCAACGCGAATTAAAACATTCGTACCCACATCGAAAGAGGTAACTGACCTAAACGCCTGCAAAACCAGACTGAAAGCAAGAGTAAAACTCGAATATCAGTATTTCAATTATTACCGCCATTATTAGACATTCGAGTAAATCCACTCTTACTCATCGGAGCGGCGATATCATTTCATTCAAATATCTGCAATATATGTGCAGCGAGTAAAGTCGCGGGGTCAATTTTCAGTCAAAAAGCAGTCTAAAATACATACTTTGTAGAGTGTATCGATTGAGGGGGGCGGGAGAAGTTTAAACTTACAGAAAACACATCTCACTTACAAAATTCTAGCTTCCTAACTGATAATAAATTTTGGACGGTAGAAAGACGAATGATCAAAATTTTTCGAGATCAAAACGAGTAAAATTTCAACATCATCTCTGGATCCCTTTACGAAGGGTAATTTTCAGATATTATAAAATCTTCGATTCTCTACAGATTGATGCAAATACGAATGATTTTTGCAATTTTCGGTACTCTCCGCCTTCCTTCCTAATTATACCCATGTTCGATTTTTAAAATTTCATTTACAAGCATTGCCACACTGCTAGAAAGGGGCGGGGGCGGGGTGGTCATTCAAATCCGAAAAAATGGCCAAGTTTGATGATTTGGTGGTGGGGAGAATGGGGGGGGGGTCAAGGGGAGCAGCCCTCAGGATGGTAAACAAAACAAAATGAAATTAATATTTACGTTTGAGTCATTTAGAAATGTTTTTGTTGCCATTGAGGGGGGAGGGGGAGAGGAAGAAGCGATTGAAAGTTTTAATTTTGGTGTGAAGCGAAACGAGAGCGAAATTTTGAAAAAAATCAAGATTTTCAATGGAATGAAGGCCCATTTATCGAAGTTTTAGTTTCAAAATTTATAGGTTTCACAAAAAAAAAGACCAAGGTTTTTAGCAGAATCGTTTCAAAACGTTATTCACGATGTCCTGAACATTTTTTAAAAATAAACCTAATTAGTTTAAAAAATTTGCAGTCATTTGTTAGATATTTATTATAAGCGGAAAAATTTTCTAGGGAACTTGGCCCCCTCTCCCCCGCTCATGAACATAACATATCAACAACTATTCAACATAAGACAATGACTGCAAAATTTTTTTAATAAAAAATGCGGCGATTTGCGTGTGGTTTTTGAAATCTACTCGTTTAATTACTCGTCTGCGTGAATTTGCTCCATATAATCCCGGTGTTGAAATCTCAGTGATGCAGCCAAGGAAGTGTCTAGACCTCCCTCCGTCTTTGAGACCGAAAAACTTGCAAAATTTTTACATTTACGCTACTTTTTTCTTTATTAAAACTCTCGAAAATACACTTTTTGATTATGAAAAAGTTCGTTTTTTCAAAATTAAATTTAGACCCCCCAAAAAAAGTACGCAGAAAAAGTGGAAGCCGCAATGTCAAACCTACCTACAGACAAAATATAATTTACCTAATTTATGTCATGTTATTAATTTTTAAAATACGAAATGCGAGTACGATTATGATAGTCGACGATTATTTCATGAAATGCTCGAGCCTTAGAGTTCCACAATTAATGCCACCAAGTGCCTTCGATATGACACCAAAATATTAAAACATCAGAAGTTGAAAAGCTCTTTTAGACTGCAAATCCTATCAATTGGAAATGCGAAAATTCGGTTTTCCGAGCTGCCTCTGAATTCAGCGTTTTCCAAAATGATAGTTGGTCAAGTATTTGCCTCACACTTTTTCAACTTCGAAGCGAATTTTTTCGATTTTTTGGCAAATTTCCAACAACACGTAAAAATCATAATAAATTGTACAGATTTATAAAAAAAAAATTAAATTCGACGAAATTTTGCATAAAATACCAACTGTGACCATGACGCTTCACTTCACCTCCTCTTCCGAACTATTCAACGAAATGTTGAAATATCGTCGAAAGTGGCGAGTTGCAAATTTTCAGATATTTTGTAGGTCAATTTGAACTATCCACGAAACGATGACACGTGAGAAATAAATTCTTTGACCACGTAAACGAGTAAATAGCTACCAGGTCTACTGCACACGAGTACATAGTTCGATACATAAGTAATTAAGAATAGTACTAATAATACACGTGAAGCAAATATCTAAGAAAAATAAATCACAAATTAGAAAGAGAAAAATAAGCATCATTACCTAATTTAAAATTCATTAGAAAGTCGAGTAAAACTAGATAATTCGCACATAGGCACGCACATAAACACGTCGAGCACACGCGCACAAACAGTAAATAATTTATTCTACGATAAACCCTTCGAAAATAAGGGTATTTCTGCGAAGAAGAAACAATAAAAAAAAAAAAAAAAAAAAAAAAACGATGAAAATTATTAAACCGGTATCGATAATAGAATGAGCTTTCGATTTAAGAAAATATGTAAGAAAATTCGCGCAAAATTTGTAAATAAAAGAATGATGTAAAAATATAGGGTAAAAGGAGGCGAAAATTCGCGATCAAAATTACGTAGCTACAGGGTGCGGATAAAGATAAAATTACGTCGTCGATAGAACCGCAGCAGAGGAAAACGCAGCACGCAACGTTCGGTCGATGCGGCCGTTGACGAGTGATAAGAGCGAACCGCAACAGGCACAGACCGCACACCAAAAAGCTACCGTACGCGTCAAAATAACATTGACTTGTGACTTTCTAATACTCGTACTTACGTTTACCTCGTTTTCGTTGTACTTGGCGTATTCTTACAGTTACGATAACGACAGTTCACAGTGTGCCTAGGCGAGCCGAGCCGAGGAGTCGACGATCAAAGTTATACATTCCCATCTTATTCTATGCTATACGGTGCCATGCCATCGTATTCCATTCCATTCCATTCCATCTCATCCCATCCCATCCCATCTACACATTTTAAACGGCGGTCGACTTTACTTCATTACCACCATTCAAGTTACCGCTACTTCGGATTACTCTCCGCGCGCGCTACCACCGTACTTCGTACAGTCCTCGATCAACGCAATACAAGACAGAAACAATAGACTGTGAGGTGAGAGGGGAACGAGACTAGCTACACAGAACACACTACACATTGATGAGATTCGTATGTAGCTGTAGTAAATACTGCACAGGCTTTAAGTCTATCTATCTCTGCGGGTAAAAGACAAAGAAACGTCGGTCGTGGAAAGGGTATCATCGCGTCTGTAATACAACAACTGAACTAAGTACGAGTACAAATACGATATACAGACACAGACAGCGGAGCGGTACGTTATTACAATCGGTCACCTACTTTTCGAGACGGAACATTCATTATCGTCATCGTGGTCGAGGTTTCTCCGCTAACGTACGCGTACGTAGACATACTGCTGAGTGCTGATTGCTGACTCTACGAGATCACTTAGCGCGTTTATCACCACCATTATCGTATCGTTTAAATCGTCGCATTTTATTCGCGGATTATTTACGTAGAAATCATTTCTTTTTTTCTATCTTTATTTATTTATTTGTTCATTTTCATTCATTTAATTTTGTTTACATGACCGACCGGGTATGCTTCTTAAAAAAGATCGTTTTTTCAGTCCTTTCTCTATTGATGAAAAAATTTCAGACCATGGATTTTGTCATCGTAGTGGTGGAGTTGCGTCTCTTGTAGCAAGAGTTAGCATACATCTATTAAATTCTTCGATTCCTGGTGTACTGAATGGTTTCACGTAGACTTTTACAAGGGGAAATTGGCGGGCGAATTTGTAGTTATAAGTTTCGATCTTCTTCTACGTTTGATCGGTTTCCCTTGAATTTGCTCTTGAGCTGCCAACATGAACACACCATTTTTTTCATATCTTATGAGCGATATAACTTCAGTTTCGGGTACTTAATATCTTCCACTAGAACGTACAAAGTTATTGCTTGGTATTTTTAACAAACTTTTGTAGAACCACATCTTGAAAGCATCAGGTTTCTTTTCAAGAGGTGCCAGTTCTACCACTGACCGTTGACGTAGATGAAAGTGACAACCAGGGGAATTCTGCGCGACCTGGTGCGGGCTGATGATGGACTCTTCGGCAGACTCGGAGTTGATACGGAGGAATGAATGCAGTAAGCCGAATATTGAATTCCAGCTAAATACCATCAATTGATAAATCGCACAAGACCAGCATCAAACCACCATATGCTCACTCGCTTCAGTCCCTGGCAAAGAAAAATCTTTGAGAGTGATCAGACCAATTCCAGCACTTTTAACTGGAACACCTTGGCTGGGGGAGTAAACCCTAACAGAAGATCATGGTGGAAGGCAACGGGGATATCGTCATCATCTGTAGGTCTCAGTCGCTAATGACCACGTTGCCGCTGAAAGAGCGCGCCATCTATTACGATACTGTGCCTGTGAAACAGCTCTAACCACAGAGCCCATTCGCGCTTTGATGGTGTCAGACCATCTGGTCAGAGATCTTCCTCTCCCTCTTTTACCAGGAGCCTTACCGAAGAGAATGTCTTTTTCAAGATTTACAACTTTTCTCCTGGTCACGTGTCCGAAATACCCAAGAATGCGTTTCTCGCATGAAACACGTAGCCTGACTGGCTCTTGTATTTCGTTGACGATTGAAATGCCAGAACCACATCTGGTAGGCATTGATTGTTTTTTTGTCATCTGCCTTCAACGTCCAGATTTCCACTATACACAAAAACAGAGAAAACAAGTGACAGTATAAGTCTCTTCCTTGTCTTTCTGAGTACCTTGATGTTACATGTGACATTACGCAGTCTGGTCATAGCTGATTTGCTCAGACTGATTCAGCGCCGTATTTCTGCCGACAAGCCTCAATCTGTTTCGATGATGGAACCTATATATACGAAATCATTGACCATTTCGTATTCATTCAGAGCTATAGAAACTGATCCATCGTCATGACTTTTTGTTTTTGGTGCATTAATACGAAGTCTTAAGTTTTTTGCTGGCTGTCTTCACCAGGACGACCAGCTCCACCATTTCCTTTTCATCCAATGCAATCAAGGTGGTATCATCTGCATATCGCAGATTAGAGATTCTTCTTCCTCCAATGGAAATACTGCGAGTTTTATGGTGCTGCATTAGTTGGGGCATATGCTTGGATGATATTTATGGTGGCTGAAGTTGCATCAAATCGTCATTAAAAATACGAAAAAATAGATGAAAATTATCGAAAATTAGGTGAAACTTGGATAAAAATGGGTAAAGAGTATAGAGAATTGATCAAAAATCATGAAAAAAATATTGAAAAATAAGTGAAAAATTGCCCTAAAATATGAAAAAATAGTTGAAAATCATCGAAAATTAGGTGAAAGTTTGACTAAAATGGGTAAAAATTGTAAAAAGATTAATCAATAATAACGAAAAAATGTTGAAAATGGGTGAAAATTGACATGAAATATGAAAAAAATTTCCTTAAAAATCACCGAAAATTTGGTAAAATATGCAGAAAATTTATCAAAAATCGAAAAAAATTGCTCACTACAATCCAAACAGCCAGTTGCAGGTAATCCCATAAAATTCATCTTCAAATATCACACGTTGACGGTCAACCATTTTGGGCTATTAATTCATCTCGATTGTTAACAGTTGCATAACGTTCGACAAAAAAAGTCAAATGTTATGAATAAACAGCTAAGAATTTTCCAAAATTCGTAATGTTGAAAAGAAATTACGAATTTTTTTTTTCAAGTTATGTTACTACAGATGAAATTTCGGCTTCTGTTGGAACCGAGTGAAGTGAAATCGAAGGAACAAAATAATAATAATGAATATCTGACATGCTAGATAATAGTCTCAGTGGTCTTCTAGGCTCCAAAAAATATTTTTTGATCCAGAAAACCAGTCTGAAAAATCGTATACCGTATGCACCTTGAGTCATCACGCTGGGCAAAAAAGATTTCTGCCAGATTACGAAATTAAATCAGCTGCATCAACTAGGAATTACTTTCGGCTCATCCATCAACCTTTCCAGCTACCCTACTCGTATCATAACAAGCGGAACATACGAGTAAATGGAACCTTGGTGTACCAAAGCTAGGTATGAGTTGTCGTCGTTCAGTCGTTCATGATCCGATGGATAACCACCTGGTTGAGAAATTTTTTATTCGCAATTAGCTCGTTGATAAGGTCCATAAATTTCTGCATTAAACGCATACGCTCTTCGCGAGATTATTGGAATACCCCTTCACCTCGTTGCTGTTGTTGTTTTCTTAAACTGAGAAAAACTTGATTACGCAAGGTTGCAAATAATAATACTACTACTACTACTACTAATAATTCCATCGATGAAATATACCAACGCGATTGGAGCTCATTTATTTCGTACGAAGGGAAAAATTTCGTTTTTATGACCCAATTACTTCGGATTGAGTTTATAAATGCAACAATAAGTACATATATATACTCGAGTAGATACTTGAAGGACTCTTCTGTATGGTATTGGAGTACATCAGCGGTGTTTTATGTCAGTTGTACTGCTTGATGTGCTTAATTGATCAGGTACCGAAATTATAGTGCCCAAGTTATTCGCATAACGAGTACGTATGACTAAGTGCATACAAAAAATAATTACTTATGAGAAATTTCAAGTTGAATAAAATAATCCACGATCCATCAATTTGAAAACAAGAGTAATACTAAACTTACACGAGGTGAGGCATCCGCTTTGGGCTCATATCGTGCAGGTATTAGGATATAGGAAGAGGAGCCTACTTGAAAATCACCAGATGTTTATCAAAAATCAACTGCTGAATTTTTCTAAATAAAGGATTGCGAGAGAACTGGAAAGTAAACTTTGCAAATTACCAAAGAGCACACCTGTGAGAATTATGGATAGTAAAAGAAGTAAACAAATGAAACTTATACTTAGATAGTAGAGTTTAATGTACCTGCAGAGCATTCAATATTCAAGGGATGGAAAAATAAAAACGCGAGGAAGGTTAAAAATTATGAAAAATCAGCAAGTCTTCGCTAATTCAAATCATCGAATGAGAAATAGAAAATGGATAAATTTAAATGTAAGATTAGCTACATCAATTTGAGTGATTTCTTGGGTAAAAATGCGGCCTAACCTATATGTGCTAGTCGGGATGAATATCGATGATATAGAGCTATCTATGTATTGGATGTTACGAATACAGCTGTCTACCCATTTCATTAATACAAACAAATATCATATTTCATACATTTTGTATTGACGATTCTAAGTTCTACGGTACGTCGTTAGTAACAACTTGAGCGAAATTTTCACGAAAACTCAATTAATTACATAGGGTCGGAAGGAAAAAAAAATTAATAAATTAGTGCGTCTTTTGTCAGATCAAATTAACAAATGACTTGATTCCGTAGTGGGTGATGAAGAATGATGAAGAAATTTTATAGGTTAACGTCGTTACTAATTTTGATTGGTGGGTGATCACATAACCGCTTTTGTAGCTGATTACGGTGTAAAGAAAATGTCACTACGATATCAATTAAAATAGTCACGTAATACCGTATTAGTAGGTATAATTATAAAAATTGCAACTTTGCAAGCCTCGCATTACTCGTTAATTGTTAATCAAGTCTAGGTATGCTTTTTATCACATTTTACTACAATATGCACTGCTGTGATGACACCTGATAGTATATTTATTATTGTAAAAGTTCATATGTATACTAGAAGCGATTCAGTAATTGATTTAATTCCTCGTGAAAAAATTCAAAGTTCATCGAACGTAATGTAAAATGATAAAAATGATAAATTAATGAAGATTTTAAAAAATACGAAGACGAAATTCAACAAATTACGTTTAGATATCAAGTATTTGCTTCATGTACCTACACAAACTTGAACAATACGGATGCGCGGATCGATTGGATTTTAAAAGATCACGATAAGTTATTGTGTAATATCTTCAGTTATACGCTGGCCTATGACATCGGTTTCATTTTTATTTTGGGTTACCGTACGTCAACGTTAAATAAGTACGTACATCACATGATAAATGATCTGAACGATTGCAAATATTGAGTTCAGATATCAGTGACATAATTCTACCCATCACCAGCAGTGATTCTTACCAAACAATCGAATCAAATTTCAAATCTTACATCGTAAAATGCGTGCGCAACTTTTAAAATACCACACTTGGATGAAATTACAAAATATGAGGCGGATAAAATTTATCGTCGTCCATAATCCGTACTCCTCGGTCGTAATATTCACGATATTGTTTCAGAATAATTTGCAAAAACCCTAGCCAGGTATAATAATAATTCAATAGGGAACTTGAACAAAATGGCCGGTAATCGAATTTGTGCATGTACTTCTTATAACCATTCGGTTTGTTTACTATCTATTCTGTAATTCGATGATCCTGTTCTGTATTTCTTTTGCTGCGCAAAATTATTTCAATTTCAAACTTTAGTTTCTTCAAGTTGATCGAAGCTAGAAACGTAAAAAGAGCTTCACTGAGAAAACAATTCAACGTACAGAATATTATAAAATTAAAACAACATGTTATTTCAAAAATCTGAATTACGAACTGATAAGGCATAAGGAACTGATAAATCCGATAAGCGGCCATTTTGTTCAATTTCGTTCTAGGACCAATAGTCGCAGCGGTAATCTATTCTACTCCTGTTCCGATGCACCGCGTATAAGTACAATCATTTATAAATATTATCACACTATTCCAACCAGTCTTGAACTGTATGTATGCAATTTGTAATCACAAGAGAACCAATTTGTTTTCACCGTCTCATGTAGTATTCAGCTCGCAAAAGAAAATCAGACTGAAAAAACTGATACGATATAACAAGTATCGAAGTACGAACGAGAATCAGTAGACAATAGCGCAGGTTTGCAAACCTGATTATAAATATCGAGATCATGGGGTAATCTTGGTAAGCTAGTAAATTTCCATGATTCACGGTAAGGTAGAGTATCGGCTAATTTTTAATTGTCATCTAATCTCGACATTTGAAGACCGTGAAACTAAATCTAAAGGTAATTTTTATGGTTTATGAAGTGAACTGAGACATTCATCGCGTCGTTTGCTTTTTACAATAACGGCAGCTTAATTTTCCAAGTTAGTGCATCAAACACCATAGGCCGGTATACTAGATAATTGTCTATCGAAGGAGATCCAAGAATTCCAGTAATCGTATTGATACCGAATAGCGGATATTGATTCAGCGTTGTGCCGAAAAATTTACCATAGGAAACGATATTTATCGATTAGCGTTATTTTTACTTTCAACGACCGTGGTCTTTCAACGTACGCAACTCGAGTAATTTATATCTCGCTGAATTTTCTTTCCGCATATAAAGGTTCGTTTTTTGGTTTCAATTCGCCAGATCGTACTACCTTTTGTTTCTGTAGTGGATACATACATGGATTAAGTTTCAATATGTAACTCTGGACTATTTTAATCATTTCATAGATCGAATATTGGATGATTGGAATGTATACCACTCTACCTTAGTAACACGAAATACTAATAAGGTAGCTATAGCTACAAACGAAATGGTAGGATACGAGTAAATTATCTTACCTTTTGATGATACGCGTCGAGCATTGCGTTGAAGTAACTCGTCCGGTAAGATTCATAACGGCTACGACTTCAGTACAAAATTACAGCTAGTATAGTATGGATTTGAAGTATTGAGGAATGGTATTATCGGCATTGCTTCATTGACTACTCTTTAAAGTAAAAAAAGCAAAAAAACAAGGATATCAATATACCAAACACAAACAAAATTCACATAAAAATACGCGGTAGAAACTATGCTGGGCGCTCGTTGTATGTATCATTCATTAGATAATTTATAAACCATTAAAGTTACACACGGTATTGATAACCAAATCCAACACATTCGAGTTGATTCCTAAACGTGCTTCTTCGGACATTTTCAAATATCACCCTGGGTAAATGGACATGGTACCGCGCAAATATGACAGAATACCACAGTTCTACAATAATTACGATTTAACCACGCGCGAAACCCGGTACAAATGAAGAGAAAGAACAATTCATCAAACAACAACTTCGTACATTACTATTTCACGAACTAGTTCAAGACTAAACCCAAATCAAAACCAAAATGTAAAATTAAAATTTCAAACTGACGAATGAAGATAGGGCCAGAGTTCCACAGTTCCTTCTATCCTTTTGATGAAACAAACAAATGATTAAGTGCAACATGGGACAACAACGCCAAACACAGGCGCATGCGCAAGAACTCTCATTTTTTTCCTTTCTGTATTTTGAAGGCAAATAAAACCAACTTATGAATGAATTTTATTATTTAATGTTCTTAAAATCTTTTAAGCGTAACTATTTAGTTGCAAAAAAATAGAAAAACTTTAAGAAGCAAAATGTTCTTACAATTAGAACTTATTCTTTCTGTTGGAAAATTTAGAAACGAGGAAGTAGAAAGATGACGATTTAAAAAATGAATTTTTAGCAGATAAATATAATGGAAGTCTCTTGTGATGGTCTACACCGCTTTGACCTCATAGGTATGCGTGCAATTTAGAATCATTTAAATTTTTTCAACTTCACCGTCAAAATGCTTTCTTGTTTTATTGTTAAAATCTCACGAACTAACTTGTTCAAATTCTAAAATGAAAACTTAAGAAGTGAAATAATAAGCTATACTTCGTGTGGGCAATTAATTGCAATCTGATAAGGAAAATTTGTATTTATTAAGATTGCGAGTTCATAACCTTTGTAAACACCATAGGAATAAAAAAAAAAAAAAAAACAGGGAAAAATTCATAACGTATACACCAACCACATCAAAGAAGAGCTCAATTGATTATTATTAAGCATTTTACTGTCACAATCGCAATCATCGGACTCATACCCGCAACGAAGACCTATTGCACTCGCGATATTGGTAGTCAAGTACTCAGTCGATTACTGGCAGATATCCGAAGGTAGGTATAGAGGTCAAAAACACAGGCAGACACTGGGTTAATATATCACACGCCGTACTTTAGATACGTACATTCATGGGTATGACGGTATTCTACCTACTTATTTAAAATTCTTAGAATGCATTCATACAAGCTATTTTCTTAACGGTAGCATCTCTCATTAACGGGTAAATTTTTTTACGTACATGTACCTTTATGGTTCAAGCGCGGTTACCAGTTCAGGGATTTTTTTTTTTAAATAAATGGACAATTGATTTATACTTTTTAAGGTAGCTCTAGACAGGTATACACTATGATGTACCCTCGAATCTGTAGAAGTACTTTACCGATTTTCACCGGCATCGCCACATTACGACACTCTTCAAAGTAAAAAAAAAAAAAGAAGAACGCAGACGTTCTGTATAATGATTAACTCATTCGGTAACGCGATGCGGACGATGACATGAAGAAAGATTTTTCAAAATTGGTAAGTAACGATAGACGACTAGACGAGTAGGACTTGATTTCTTTCAGCATATAGATGAAGTTCAACTCTTTCGAATCGGATACGCTTATAGCGTTTAATTATCCGACACAATTGGTACACGAATTTACGTGCCTCGCGTCCATCGTGTTCCCGCTCAATCAGCCACACAATTGCTCCTAAACGAATAACACAAACCGGTCCAAAAATAATCTTAAACAACCGTGTAAATTTTTATAACAAAGAATTTATTGTTCATAACATTTGTACAGAAAAAAAGAAAGATAAACAGAAAAAAAAACACGACAGAAAAAAGAAAATACGGAAAATCGTTAATTAAAAATAGTTACTACGATACAATTATTTGTTTTTTTTTTTTTTTGGTTTTTGTTTTTAAATTGCAAAAACATACGTACGAATAGTAAGTAATTTAATTGAAATACATGCGTACAGGGGGCGGGGAGATACAAACGATAAAAGCATTCATCATCGTTTCTTAACTTAAATATATCATTTAGATTTATTTATTCGTACGTAATTAATATATACACAAATTAATATCTAAAATTATTTATTATAATACAGGTTAACAAACAAACAAACAAACAAACAAAAAAAAATCTATGGCACTTTGCGCAGGCTACATACGCGTAATACTTTCTCAACACCACAACGTGATTTATGGGTAATACTCTACTTTTTAATACAACCACTTTAATCGTGTGCTTGTACTAGCAAGTGTATCAGAAATACGACGAATTAAAGGAGAAAAAAATTCTTGTACATAATTAAACTATTAAACTACATACTATAGGCGTACGGATTAGACTATTTACTATGTATAGTAATTATTACGTAGGTAAATGTAGAGTGGTAGTGAATATTAAATTGCGAAACGTAAAAGGTTCATATCAATAAATAAGTTATTTGATTTTTTTTTTTTTTAAATAGTAAAACTAATACATTTACTCATTACTTTAGCTTATTAGTATTAGCGAGAGCTTTAAATACTAACAACAATTAATTAACTATGGAGTACAGTGGAGCACACCGATATGTTTACATTTACACGTTCACATTACACATACACCAACTAACGCAAATTCTGATACAGTAATATCTTTGCTTGCTAAAAAGAAGAAGAAAATTGCAATGCAGTCTGAATTATCTTTATATTATAATTTTGAAATTTTTCAACAATTGGCAACAGATAAGGATTTCTGAAAAATTTAACTTTTGTTTTCTTTATCAATCAATTTCACCGACGAACTTAAAATGTAGTAATTGAAAAAAAGCCACATCTTCGAATTCAAGTCAGTACTCGCACGCATAGCCCAAGTAAATCATTAGGTAATATACGAAACTTAAATACTAATCAACATGAAACCTTTCATATACAAGATTCAACGATCCACAACAAGTTTTCAATTTTGTCGAAAAATAAAATATTATTCGGGTAGGAACGTATTTTTTTGAATTTTCTAAACATAAATAGCGCGTATACTTATTAATGAAAAGTATGGTATTTAATTGAGAAAAAAAAAAAAAAAACATTTATCGCGGAACACATTCGACAATCTGTTATGAGAGAATAGCTCATAAAATTTTAACCACGATGAAAGTTGATCTTTGATTCAACACACTTATACAGCTAGACGGCTTAGTATTTGAAATTATATAAAAATTTTAAGATAACTTATAGTATATTGTTCGACTACACTATGGTACCAAGAATTAATATCTTCGTACCGATTTTTTTGATGCTACGTTTGATGAAAGGTTTCACACACACAGGTAATTATTACAAAATACAAAGAAAAGAGACGCTACAACACATGTTTAGATTATACAGGCGTAATGGCAAAGTCGACTCCACGGAACATTTTTATACGCGTATATAATAAATACATACAATATTTATCGCAAATAGTACACAAAAAAAAAAAAAAATTACATACGAAATTTTTCTCTAATCACAAAATGTTCTAAATAATGGAAGAAACAGCAGAAACTCAAGTAGGCATATATACTGAATATAAGAAATTCTAGCTCCTCTAAACAAGTCACGTACCTTGTGAAGTACCACGTAGCAAGGTACTACGCGGTACGTACATTTCGATACATTAACACCACTGAAAAACCGACCGAATTTATAGAATAAATTCTACAAAACTTGATTCCAACAGACGTATACAATTCTATCTGAATAATTCATCATTATTTAAAAAAAGAAAATTATAATAATAAAAAATCGATAATACTTAACAATCATAATTGTATTGTATGTAAATGTAATGATGATTTTTTTTTTTTTTAATACTTAAACAACAAAACGCGTATGTACAATAAAAATCTTAATACATAAATTTTTTTATGCGATAAAGATTAAGAAATGCTCCATCGTTGTGATTTTTTTATCTGCATTACTCGCAGGATTTCGTTAAATAACTAAGTATTCAAAAAATATGTAGTACTTTTAGGTACCGCAAGCTTTGTATAAAATATTAAAAATCGAAACGTTTTGATACGTACAAGCGAATGATGCGATTGAACGAAAATGGCATTTAAATAGTGATAGGGTATTAATGTAATACGTAGTACATTTATCGTTCTTTTTTTTTCTTCCTTTAAATAACCATAATAAATGCGATAGTAACTTAATTCCATTGATGCGTAAAATCAAGCTTACCTTACACTTCAATGGATCATGCGTTAAGGTAGGAACTTATATTATAATAAATTTTCAATAAAAACAAAACATATGTACTAAAAGATAATAGGTACAGTATTAATCAATTTGAAACAATAATACCAATTTTTTTTTGTACGTAAAAATGCTCACATTTACATACAATTAAGTTATAGGTAGTTGGATACGACTACTCACGAATATTTGTACGCACAAATAAAATAAAATAAACAGGAATTGGTCATACCTATTTTGTGCAATACGTTCGTTTAAATCACGATATAATATCTAAGTAAAAAAAAAAAAAAAAAAATGGTAATTGAGTAAGAACTTTTCTGTATTTTGAAATTATTTATCAAAATAATTTTGTAGATGTACTACAAACGTTGATAGGTAACTAAAAAAGGACAAAAAAAAAAAAAAACTGAACCTAAACGTAATTTATGGCAGGTACATTACAATCATACAAACGGTAGCGAGTAAAATGGTAAAATTTTTAGACTAATTCATACGTAATAAAACATACGAAAGTGCTCAACACCTAGGTACGTGTTATTAGAATGATTACCTAATGTTTTCAATAAGCCGATAATAAAAATTAATTTACCAATATTTTAGATTAGTATTTATCTAAAAGATGATATGTAGAAGTTTTTTTTTTTTTTTTTTTCATTTAAGCATACCACGAGTTACTCGATACTTAAAAAAAAATAATGATCGAATCATTTCAGTCGCAACGCTGTGAGAAATTCTATCATGGTTTGTTATTTCCTAATAATTATAACAAATATGAATACGTCGCTTTAGGCCATTTTAGGAAGAATTTAATTATTTCATGTAAAACTTCTAATGTTAAAAGTAAGTAATATAAATTCAAACACAATTTTGGTTAGCTTAATTTTGATAAATGTGAACAAACTCATTCACGTTGTCTCAAACGTAAATAAAAATAATATTCATTTTCAAATATATTTAAATACCTAAGTATTTTTTTATGATTCAGACTAATGTCAATACATTAATCTAATCCTTCTTGAATAACTTTTTTTTTTTGTTGTAAATTGCATATTTTTTGTAGTTTGCTGAATTTAGACAATGGCAACTCTTTCTCAACTTTGCGGTTATGAATTTTTTAAATTTTAATCTGTTGAAAATATTTTAATTTATATAGTAGGTAAATAGGTAGTTTTCAACATGACACGGATATAATTTGTTCATTGTAAAATGAGCACCACACAAATACGAATGGACACAAAAAAAAAATAAATAAAAAAAACCAGTTGAACCAAGTAGTCTAGTAATTTTCGCACGATTACCCGAGTGCATGCTGCATAGTGTTTGCACATCTATCAATTGAAGCGTTTGCATAGTCATTTGCGAACAAAGATAGACTACCTAAATGCAAAGTAATATAAGGCCAGCTAATCATACTCGATTTGTTTTCACTAAAAAACACGAGCTTTCTAGCAAATTCAATAGTTCACTGATGAAAAGCATCATTTTCATGTAAATCTACTAATCACGTATTGACACGTTTTACACGCAACACTAATAAATTGTTCAAGTACAAGAAAGAACTTTCATATTTTATAAAAATAAATGAAGAATTTAGGAGTTGTTCGAAGAGAATTCCATACCACAAACGTAATGATAAGAGAACAATATATAAATTTAAACAGTCGAAATAAGTAAAACATTATCAACGAAATGCAGGTACGCAACCTTATTTTTTCATTATGTTTAATGGTGATAATTTAGCAGTCGTTATATAATTTTTTTTTTTTTTTCAAAGATGAAAATATAACTTAAAAATTTTATCATTTCCGCTACCGATTTTTAAGTGCATATTTCATTGCATAAGGGAGAACACGTGTCTAATTAAATTTTCTCATCGTTACAACTGAAACCTTTCGAATGTACGGTAGGCCAACCTAAACTTTTACACATTATTAATATAATTTATAATTTTGATTTCCATTACACCGCAACAAAAAA
The DNA here is from genome assembly GCA_900060175.1 of Ferrisia virgata. NCBI lineage: Eukaryota > Metazoa > Arthropoda > Insecta > Hemiptera > Pseudococcidae > Ferrisia > Ferrisia virgata. The sequence continues at coordinate 9,376 of FIZR01000742.1, read as the reverse complement.
AAAAAAAGAAAGAAAAACAAAACAAAGAGAAATTTGAAAAAACCTTATCACTTATCTCGTATATAAAAGAATATTTTATCACATTAGGTAAGCTTCTTTTCTACGTATATCTTCGAAGATACATTATGTAGCTATAAGGGCGCGCGGCAACGCTTCCAAAAAGTAATTTTTTTTTTTTTTTTTAAGACATACGCGGATAATACTTCCTCATTTTTGTAAAATGCAAAACACACATATAAAATATACACCGATTACATAGAAGAATAATTATGTAGTACGTAGTAATAGGTATATAATAGTAATAACAATAATAAAAAATGAAAAAAAAAAAAAAAAAAAAAAAAAAAAAAAAGAACCCGGGGATGAAAAAAAAAATAAAAAAAAGAAAAAAAAAAAAAAGAAAAAATGGTAATTGAGTAAGAACTTTTATGTATTTTTAATTTATTTATCAAAACAAAAAAAAAAAAAAAAAAAAAAAAAAAAAAAAAAAAGAAAAAAATAGTACACGGTGATGTAAAAAATAATGAACAAAATGAAAGAAAAATAAACGAAAGAAAAAAACAACAAACGTATAGATATGTAGTATTACGAAATGGGAGAGAGGGAGGGGGAGAGAGAGAAAGAGAGAGTGAAGAGAGGTGGGTGGGGACGTACTATCATTTACGCGTATATATACGTGATGAAAATTAATCGTAAGTTGTAAATACTACAAAGAATAAAGGTTTTTAGAGGTAATGCAACGTAAAAACAAAAAAAACAAAGGAGTCATAAAACACGACAAAACACGCTCTAAACAACAACGAAGAAGAGAAGGAAAAATGATAAAAATAATTTTCTAATTTGGACTAGAATAATGTTAATAGGGTCGAAAGGAGATTCATTAAGTTGTAGTGTAATTAAATTTATAGTATAACATAGCCTACATAATATCTTCAACTAAAAAATAATACCACGTTAAAGAAACTTTATGCCTATGCATATTACAAGTGTACGTATCTATGATTTTTGTTTTAAAATATTCGTACATATTCAGGTGAATTGGTGGGTAGATAATCTAGATGGATAGTTCGTAGATGTACATTGTACATTGCATTCATAATGATATTACGTACCGAGATACCCGAGAGGAAGATTAAAGTACTTAATCGTGATAGTTTTTGAAAAACAACGTATATAAAATATGACTTTGCTCGTTTAATTGTACGTTTAATCAATACTGCGCGTGGATACCCTCACTTACATTTATACGATGAAAAATATTTTAAAAATTTTGTCCTATTGCCAACCTAGTGCTTTTGTTTTTAAGGTAGAATAATTACTGAAATTTTCGTTCGCTTACATACATGTTAAGCTGTACGTGGAAGCCCTGCTTCTCATTTTAGAAAATAAAACATGCTAAAAATTACGAGAAATATTCTCTAAGAAGATGAACACTTGGAACGGATAAAAAGTCTTAAGTTGACAAAAACTGTAAAACGTAATAAGGTTTTAAAAAATGCATATCGTAGTTAATGTAAGAATATCCTTAATTTTGGGAAACAAGTATCAAAAATATTGATTTCGAGGTAACCTCATCGTTGTAGATAACGAGGTAAATGGGTATCAGCTTCATTTCACAAACAAAGACACATCCTTTTTTCCAGATCATCAAACTAAATTTTGTAATAGATGATTTTAACTACACCAAAAACAATGGTAGATTTTGCTCTCAGGCTGAACCGTGAACAGGTATTAAATATCGGACACAAATATACTACGTACGAAACTTTATCCAACTACCACGAAATTGTTTGGTAAATTTTTTCTTCCAAAGGAGGTGATGTGTATTTTCATTCAGGCACGAGTTCGAAATGAACAGTGTTTAAGATAACGCATCGGTTGGGTTTCCAACTCATACTGATATGCCGATTGAGCAACACAAGCCCACAGAATATCTACGTCATTACACGTAGTGTAATATGTGTTTAATTAGAATTTTCCGGTAATGATGGGAGGACGTATTTAGGTGAAAGTATGCATCATGAATTCAGCTTGACGACGACGATGCGCAGATGTACGTATGCATAACTTATAAGGTAGGTACAATGCACAATATCCCATTGACTAGTGACAAAAAAAATGAATTTCTCGCCTTCGGCCATTATACATGTAGTAATATAGGAGAGTATATATATACTTAGGTACGCATCGAAGAAGCTGCGGCCAGTGCATTTGAAATACTCGTACGCTGCGTATGGCTAGTCCGCGAGTCCACTTCATTGATGTAGGTAGAGGTACAGGTATCGCATCGCACGTGTAGCAGGTGTAGTCTTACGTACGTGCGTCTGCGTAGTACGTTACGTACCTACACGATACATAATTAACACCAGCGACGCTTTTCACTATCAACTGTGGCGTCGTATACACATTACAATATATAACAAAAAATGACAAACAAAACGAAACAAAATAAAGTAAAACAAAATGAAACGAAACGAAACGAAACGAAAAAGAAAAAAAATAAAAGAATGAAAAAAAAATAGTAGTAATAGGTAGTAATAGTAGTAGTAATAATAATAATAATGATCTTAATAGAGAAATAGGAGAGATACAAGAGGAGAGGAGAAGGAAATGAAGAGAGAAAAACACAACGACTGATAAGAAACAGGAAGGAAGGAGGGAAAGAGAGAAAGGAAAATGGGTACAATAATAGAAAAAAAATCAAACAAACAAACAAACAAACAAATGCAAATTAGCACGAAAAATGGTAACTTTAAAAAAGAGATACATCGACGACCGATATCATCACCATCGTTATCATCATCATCATCATCGTGGCACATGATTTCTAATGCGAGACGAAGTGAAGAAGACGTTTGCTCAGAGCTGACGCGTCGAAAGCGCCGACGATACGTACGAGTATCGGAGACGCTGGTCCAGGCCTAGGCCCAGTACCAGGTCCAGGCGCTGGATCGTCCGCTTGAAACGGGCTACGACGTCGATCTAGTCACATTTCAGAAAAGGCTGCAGAACCGTCGTTCATGTCGTCGTCGTCGTCGCCTTCCTCGACAGTGACGTGAAATCGAATGTTACTCACGCCCGAGCCGGCCGATTCGGATTTATCGTCGCTTTGACCACCGCCGCCGACCGATTCGCTCTGAGGTGGAGGACTGGGCGGAATCATACCTTGTAAAGGAAATACTACAGTTAAATTCGCGTAGTATAGATTAGTTAGCGTGAGATGGCAATGAGGCGAGTCTATCTCAACTTGGAAAATTTTGAAATATCAACTCCCGTCCCTTCCGCTTTATTTATATACAACTCAACGTAAGTATTCTGGACAATGAACGTCATACCAAATATGCAACAACAATCAACGAAATAACGAATACGAGCGTGTTTTGCGCCCCTCCCCCCCCCCCCCCCCCCCCCCCCCCCCCCCCGATACCACCCTTCGACTATATGACTTTCAACTCAGCTAATCAGTTAGGCAACTTATTCGACATGTACGGGTATGACATGTCAAGTCGCACTAGTTGGTCGGTGTACCGACACGACACAGAGCAGCGGTAAAAGCGGAGGATAAAAGGTAAGGTTAAATAGCCATGCGGGTTGCCAAACAATACCAGCTGAAGGATAACTTACTGACGAGTGACGAGATGATAAAATCACCGACAAAGTTCCACTGATCTTTACATACTCTAACGTCGGTTAGTGGGTATTAGGTATCGGATATTAGTAAGCACGTGTCTGTATAGCTACAGCAACGGTCTGCACGAGTCATGAGGCACACCTTTTATCGCTGAGTAACCTCATTCTCGTAGACATCTGCGAACGAAAGCCCCCATTCCGATAGCCGAACGAAATTCACGTCAATTTTTTACCCATCTTTATAGAATAGCAAATTCCATACGTCATCCGTTCCATCGATCAGAGTAACAAGGATGATATCTTGTTAACGAGTTGAACTAATGGTAACATGTACCAACAGGTAGAATATCTTATGTGGAAATTTCTTCCTTTGATTTATATATTTTTTTTTTCGTGAAATGTTTCTTTTATAAGATTATGCTTTTCACAGCAGCAAAAGATTACCGTTATCTAGCTTTTCGACTGAAAATTAAAAATTTGGCAAAACAAAAAGACCGTTAGAAGCTAAAATCATTTTATTTCCTTATTTCTGATCTTTCAACTAAACAGGCGATCCGTTTCAGGAAAGGACGGTAATGTTTTGTACCATCGGGGTCGAGAATTCGAAAACCTACAAAACTACTTTTCACGCATAGTTAAAAGACACATTTTTCACTTTTATAACGTTCATGTCATGATAATTACGTGATTCAAACTTTGGAATCTATTAATTAAACAATGTAGAGACTCGTAGACTACATAGAATTAACATAGACCGTGCTAACCTATTCAAACTATACCGTAATCAGTGGCTCCAACATCTTTAAAAAACGGAGTAGTAAAGCATCATGTGATTGGCTAAAGATCTGCATCAATCATTCCCTCTATTCTTGAACTCTACAATAGCTCCCATGTAACTCCAGCTCCCACTTGAGCCAATCAAATAGAGTTACACAAATAACCGGGTTCCCGAATACAAACCGGATAGAATCCGGTAATAATCAGAATATCCCTGTGATTGGTGGTTTTTATCACCAGCCAATCAGGTAAAAGAAAAGCAAGATTCGTATGAAGAACGAAAAATGGAAAGGTCAAATCGGTCGTATCAAACGGGCAATGTCATTCATAATAAAAGCTTCCGATTCTCAAGCAAATCGGATAGACAAACTGGATCAACGGTTATTATTCGAATCAAAAATCGGATTCGGAAAACCGGATATTTGTTTAACTCTACAATCAAATGGTTTGTTTACAACTCTGTTTCACAGCAGTGATGGCAAACATTCAGGGTGTTCATCGTTCATTTTCGCAAACTTGTACGGACGCGTTCACATTTTTTGAACGTAAAGGTAAACGCGGTCACATGTTGTGACCGTAAATGAACGAGCAATGAACGTAAATGAACGAACGTTGAAAAGTGGCAATGAAACAAAAACCAAACTACTACATGAAATTGTTGTTAATACTTGTCAAACATTCACATAGACATTCCGAAAGTCACTTAATGAAGCTTGCAAACACTTTGATAGTTTTATTCAGAAGATACTATTAGTCATAAAATCAAGAAATTGCTGCTCATTCATTTTTGGTGTACGTGAACTGATCGTGAACTTTGCCATCACAGTTCCATAGAAAATCGCACAGGTGTTGAAGATGAACTTTTATCACCATGCATGGTCTATGTTAAATGTTAATTTTATACGTTCCGAGTGAAGACTCTTAAATAGTGTTGGAAGAACGGAAAATTTATGTTCTCTGTTCTCGTTTCCGTTCTTTTAAACTTCTATCTGTTCTTGTTCCTTAGAGTTTGTTTTTGGTAATTTGAACAGCGTTCTTAGTTCTACCGTTTCCGTTTTTTTTTTTTAATGAATAACCATTCTCAACCTTATGTTTTCATGCAGTTGTTCATTGTTCACGTTTTTTTTCTTGTAATTTTTGATCGGTTTGCCAATTTTTGCCAAATTAAAAGTTGAAGCATTGGAAACATGCGATTTTTGAAGTTAATATGAAATGAAATTCATTTTACTTGTGAGAGAAAAAAAATGAAGAACGAAGAACGACTGCACATGCTGTTCTTGTTATAGTTCGTTCTTATATTGATTCGTTATCCTTCAAACTGTTACAGTTCTATTGAAGTTTGGTTCTATTTCGTTCATATATTGATTCATTGTTCTTTAAACTGTTCAAGTTCTTTTGAAATTGCTTTACACGTTCTTGTTCTTGTTTTTAGTTTTAAAAAAAGGTCAGTAAAAAAATGTATTCTTCTTGGGAACGGGAACGGTTCTTTATGCGTTCTTCCGACGCGACGCTGCTATTGAACATGTCAACTACCTATCTTTACCTCTGTTATTCTAACATTGTACAATTTTTTAGTGCAATTAGAATTTGTGACAGAGGACGTATTTATTACTCATAGATACAGACACTGGAATTTCAAGATACCCATCTGGTGGTCCCAAGAGTAAGAGGAACCAGTAAATAGTTACTCGTAGTTTATCCTATAGAGGCGCTAATCGCAACATCTCGGCTATTGTTTGGAAGACCAGCTCTTTCTCTAGACTGAAACTAACAGCGCTATATGACTTTGCGTCAGCGCAAATAAACACTGAGATTCAACCAATCGAAATGCAGAAATTTCAAAGCATCCTTCAGCGGGATGTAGTGAACAGCGCTCCTACTGGCCATAGTCGTGAACAACTCGGTACCGGGATTTACTGTAATCGCCTTACCGCTGTGACCTGTAAATGGGCATCTTGTATTTCCACATTTTCAATATTTGGGAAATCAACATTCACTATATTCTGCAGAAAGTAACTGGGTTTTTTTAGTAATTTTACTCATTCCGAAAACCCGCCACTTTTTACTGAGAGAGAAAAATAAGACAGATGAGGAGGGCGATTAAAAATGTTACGGTAATAATTTAACCAATGGTCGAAAAATCAGAATTTGAACATTTTTTCGAAAAATCATTTTCTGAGGGATGTTGCTCTCTTTGAGTTTGAAAAAAATTGATTGTTCCTTATTATAGTTCATTTTAATAGAAGTTTTGACTTTCGTAATTCCACGGAATAAAATAAAATAATAATTATAACATAATTAAAAGAACTATTTTAATTAGAAAATCGAAAAGAGTAGAAGGAGCTGTATTAGTAGGACTATATGCCATAGCATTTGGGTATCGTCGGTAAAAGCTGATTTTAAATACAGATAAAGGTAAATTATACTTATAAGATGTTTATATTACAAATGATTTTTTTTTTCATTTTTTTTTTATTTTCACAATCATACGATGGGTAGCACAAATAATGTTCGAATTAATTTCAGCATTTAAGCTACTCTTATCGACAGGCACGTAAAAAGTACGTATGGAATATGAGAAAGAAAGAAAGAAGAAAGAACCAACAAACCACATCAAAAAACCACCAGCGAAAGGCTCGCCTTTAATCATGATGATGTAAAATGAAAGGTAGGCAAACTATAGAAAAAAATCAACTCAAGCGAATTCTACGAAGCTTCGTTAAAAAGGCAAAATATCTTTAGATACTTAAATTTTTTTTCTTTAAATGTCAGAATGAAAAATATAATTTAAAAATAAGATAACGCGTACTTGGCGGTTATCTGTTCCATTAATAACCGACTATAGAAGCAAACTTTTGAGCATTAAAATTAGAAGCGAAACAGAAGCGTAAAAACAGTAACGGTTTATGGATAATTTTCTCGTTTTTTTTTTTTTTTTTTTTTTTTTTTTTTTTTTTATAATTTTGCCAACCAGGACTTTATTTTTGTCAAACCGCTGTTAGTTTGGTATTGCAAGTTTTCACGGTAATAGGAACGTATAGGTATGGTAGATATCGATATGTACATCTGCATGTGTAGATGTACCTACACCATACATTATATGCATGTAGGTATACAAGTTACGTTAAAAGCTCAAGCTCGAGCTCGCGTCAAATGTAACTTAGGCGAGGCAAAATTAAGAGGCTTAACGAAGACGCGTATTAGGATGGGGTAACTAATAATACGAAAAATACATCGCATAAATAACTTACTTTGATACCAGTCACGATTTTCTTCCAATGTATCCAGAATATCCTGGGCATCTGGGTGAACGAGATCAGCCCAGGTTTCCCATAAAGGATGCACGATATAATCGATAAAGCCCACCTGTCATACAAAATCCAAACGTAAAATGCGTAAGATACGTATCTACGCGTAAATAATACATAACTTATATTACATAACGTATGTGAGTAATGCATATTATTTTTTCAAACCAACTAAACGATAGAGTACGATAAACTGCCTAACTGGTGTACGTTGTGGCGCGACATAGTTACGTACATTTTTCTACGTTACAGACTCGCAAACAAACCGAGCCAAGGTATAATTAACTTTCTTTATAAAATTGCTCATTTTGAAAAGCTCTCTCGTCTACGTTTGTACAAGTACGAGATGGTAATTTATCGAATGTAAAATCTATCGCTTAGCGGTCTCGATGGTCTCCGTGGATTACCTAAAATATCGACCAGTTAGGTATAAAATTTTACTAACGATTGTAGATTTTTTTTTTTTACAAAAATTTCTCTAACAAAGATAATTCTACTAATTCCTAGCCGTTCAAGCGACAAAACAGTATCGAGTGCTTTCGGTAAATTCCGAGGATGTTCGTTTGACTTGCATCTCTGAAATCGTTGTGATAACAGTTATTATCTCTTCGTAATTTCGTATTCGTATCTCTAAACAACACAAATCTCGTACAATAATGTATTTTCTGCATTTCTCCTCGAGTATGTTAAAAATAGACCACGAAATAGCTTATACTTGCTAGCGCCAAGTGTACAAAACCATTGTCAACTGTATGGTTTGTATCTTCATTAAACAGGCAAGTACGAAAGGTCCATGAAAAGTCAAGTTCTGTTCTATATTTGAAGTGTATACCGAGTTATAAATTAACCACGAGTGTTTTAGACTTATTTTGAATAGTTGATTGCAATATTAGGTTCAAGAGAACAACACGTTTGAGTGTCATTAATTTTAAGTGTTGCTAGAATTCACTTTATTCTCCAAAGAATTTCATAATCGAGTAATAATTTTTTCTGATCTGTGATTATGTTTCTTGGTACCTAAAAAAACTTGAATTTTTGAATATGCGTTTCATTCAACACTCATATCTCACTCACTTCAGATAATTAAATGCGTAGATCGATTGTTTTATTCGTAAAAAATGATTCAAAATTTTACCAAATCAAACGGATTTGCTCGTTAGCTATAGAAAATATCTTTAAAAGGGTGAAAACATAATCGATTACTTTTTTTCAATAACAAAAATTCAATTTAGAATAATTAACTTTACTGATAGATCGATCAATCCATAGACCTTTTAGAATTAACATAGATCGCGCATAGTGATAAGAATACGGCTTCAATATCTGTGGATTTTGTAAAGAAGATAGTTGTAAACAAACGGAAATTATCAGTAATTTTTTGTAAAATTGAAATTAAGTTCATTTATATTTAATTTATTCCTACTGTTCATTATTTATGATTAGATAAATTTGTGAAATAAACGCATTGGAAACGAGAGTAAAAAATCAGGAACCGAAAAAACACAATATTTCTGAGTAACAATTCATGACAGGAAAAAATCGATGACGTCAGTTCTACATATCACAATATAATGAGTTCATGACGTCGTAGTTTTTACTTTTCTAAAATAAAATTTTATTTTTTTTCATAATTAATTTGGCAAATAATTTAAAAAATAAAA